>JAZHYW010069323.1:0-10475 GCA_037355805.1 Ixodes ricinus
TCGCTTGCGAAATAACGCAGTAACTTTAGGAACATCTAACGTAACTCGTAATAATAATTGGGTTGTGTGTATGTTTTATACTGCCCATAGACCATATGCGAAAAGAAGCGCCATCTAGTGTATTTCGCGATCGATTATCAGACTTATCCATATTGGGGGCTCCCGTGCCGATGGTTTCACCCGAGAAACAATAGTCCCGGCAAAGTGGAAGTCGTAGAACTAAAATATGATCACCTTGCTGCAAGTCCAGTACGAACCCTTCACAGGACGTCTTCGAGAAATACCGTTCATAGAACCTGGATGGCCCAGTTCACTGCTTGAGTGACGAGTCCTGCGACCTCGTTGCTGACAATTCCTTTCCAGAATTTCGTGGCCGTCTTTCTTTTCTTTTTTGAACCGAAGCTAACCAGCAACCCATTGAGTCTACAAATAGACTGTCCTAATATCATGAAAACCGAGTTAAATGCAGATGCGCCTCGTCCACAGCTGGAAGATGTGATAAAACCCCAATATGGCGGCTCCTAATGGCATGATGATGATAGCTGGCAAGATTTTGCAGTATGGCCTATTATTTGTCTCGTCTCAACGGGCGACGAGTCTCCCAGCTGTAGATGAGCAATTTAGCTTGTGCGGTACAACCGCTAGCCTGGGGTCTTTAACGTGCATCACGCAGTAGTGATACACGACCGCGCGCCAGTACGATGCTGATCTATAGACGCTTTACAGCAGCTGTGCATGGGCGCCGCCATAACCGCCCTTCAGTTTTTGTTTCCTCTTATTCCGTTCGCTGCACTTCAGTCTTACCACAGCAGGGCAGGTTATTGCCACTTTAGGGGCTACTACGTCCTTCTCCCCAGCATAGGCCTGTGGAGGCTCGGAAAAGTCCGTTTCAGTGGCTTGGCATCTTGGTAAGACAAGAGAAGGTCGGCTATGGCGGCTCATTTTGGCGCGTGTGTAAAGCGTCTATACTTCGTTTCAGCTTGGGTCCAGACGCAGCCGATGCTACAAGCACGAGCGTGTGGCCCTGAACAGTGCCTGTACTGCACGAACGCGCGTGCTTGGCAGGGACGATGGAAGCCCGGAGCTCGCGCTTGTAGCATCGGCTGCGTCTGGACCAAGCTGAAACGAAGTATAGATCGAAACGGGCAGGGGTAGGGATTGAACCCAGGATCCCTGGGTTCTGCAGCGCGAGCTTTCGCTCCCCGTAGCTCCGAGCTGGTGTGCGCTATTGGCGACGTGCGCGATCAAAAGCGCCGCTGTGATCGTCCATGCCACGATTGGCCGAATGCTTACAATGACGTCAACAAAATATTTTTTATCGACGGAAATAAGAGTATGTAAGAATTCGATATTGACGGTGTTGACAGCACAGCTTTAAGAACGCAATGATCTCAAGCTTCCACCATGCTAATTACGAACACCATCTAACTTGTTGTTCGCAGGGTGATGACGTCCCGAGAGGTAACTATAGGAGGGCGCCACGTAAACATCTCGCCGCTCATACTTCGTTTCAGCTTCGGTCCAGACGCAGCCAAAGCTACAAGCGCGAGCTCGGGCTTTCAGCATCCCTGCCAAGCACGCGCGCTCGTGCAGTGCAAGCACTGTTCTGGGCCACATGCTCGCGCTTGTAGCATCGGCTGCGTCTGGACCCAAGCTGAAACGAAGTATAGCCCACTCGGCTACCGATCCCCCCAACGTAACTCGTATCCTCAAGTATGAGTTTGTTTTCGGTGCCGCGTCTAGTACTTCGTCTCACCCTAGCATGGACGAACCGCAGATGCTGTAGCTAGCGCGAGCGGCCAGTCTTGACTACCTTGACTAGAGCACCTGCTGCACGAGCGCTCGTGCAGCCGCCGCAGCTTCATTCAAAGCGACTAGCTCGCGCTTTATAGCACGCGCGGCTAACAATAGTCCAGACTAAGGTGAGACGAAGTATAGTGGTAACGCGAAAAGATTCTACCGGTGACTGCGTTTGTGACGCTTCATTGCACCACCGAATTGGAGAAGCCTTCACTTGGAATTAATTACTTACCGAAATCTTAACGAGTTTTCTTTTTGTTTTGTCATTTTCATCGGCACAAAGGGAATCCACTGGTCTCACAAACGTACAAGGTCAACACATCGCGGGAGGCAAGCAACATTGAGGAACTCCTAGACCGTAAGAAAAATGAAGCACCATCTGGTGTATTTATAATCGATTATCAAGTTTCCGCCATGCGGAGGGTTCCGTACCGATAGTTTCTCCCGAGAAACATTAGTCAGGAAAGTTGGAGTCGTACATCTAAAATATGATCACGCCATTCCAGTGCAGTCCGAACCATTCTCGTACGGCGTCCTCGATAAAGACCATTCGCTTACCTGGACGACCCGTTTTATGGCTTCCGTGGCGAGTCTTGCGACCTCGCATACTGACACCATCCACAATCTCGCTGCTGTCTTTTTTTTAATTGATGCACCGAAACTATACTTCTGTTTCAGCTTGGGTCCAGACGCAGCAGATGCTACAAGCGCGAGCTCCGGGCTTCCAGCGTCCCTGCAAGCACGCGCGCTCGTGCAATGCAAGCACTATTCAGGGCCACACGCTCGCGCTCGTAGCATCGGCTGCGTCTGGACCCAAGCTGAAACGAAGTATATACCTTTCCAAAAAAGAGCGTGTGGCCGGTGCCATCTCGACTGTTCGTGCGTATGGCGCGTGCTTTCCTCGCTTTCCGAAGCGGCGAACACGCACGTGCGGAGCTGTGAAGACCGCACGCGGGACTGTGATTTTGTAAACATTAAAAACGTCTATAGACACAACCTATTAAATCTGCAAAAAAATGAAAGCCGCTTACGACTCCCTGTAACGCCGAATTAGAGCGCAGCTCTTGAGGAGGAGGAGGAGGTGGGGGGGTCACGTGACCTCCGGGACGGTCACGCGACCTTGGGAGGCCACGTGACCTGAGGGGTCCCGTGACCTTGGGGAGTCACATGACCTTGGGAGGTCATATGACCTTGCGGTTACGCCGACGCCGACGCCGACGCCGACGCCGACGTCGATGGCGACGGCGACGCCGCTCAAGCCGCGAAACGGGCGCCTAAGAGCTGCGCTCTAAAACATGGCCCTAATATAATGGAAACCAAGTTAAATCGCGGATTCGCCTCGTCCACAGATGGAAGATGGCAAAGCCCCTTCAATATGGCGACTTCGAGTGGCATGTTGGTGATAGCTGACAGGAATTTAGCATGTGGTCTGCTGGACGAACAATTAACAAATTCGTCAGAGCACACTTCCACATACAGAAACACGAATCATAAAGATCTACGAAAGAAAAATTCCTGATATACCAAACGTTATCCAAAAAGTCCTGTTTTGGGAGGCAGTTGAAAGGCTTTCAAACCGAAAGCCTTTGATATTCGTAAATGACATTCATGTGTCTGTGGTCAAACGATTTTTCAGATGGAATGGACCCTTTCCGAAATTCAGTCTGGCCACTTTGATCACTATCATCATCAGCGGAACGGCATCAGTGCCCTACCAATGGCGGCCTTCTAGTGACTGATAAAGGAAGACGTTGAAGATGCTCCTAAGCGGATCTTGCGAGGCCTGTACATTCGGGGGTCAGTACGACGCGACGTGGGAATGGAACACAAGAGCTACGTAAGCGTTCATTTCTAACTTAGATTCAGTCAATTTGTGGGCGGCACACAATCGTCTTTAAACCCATTTAGTGGATAGAAATTTATCGAGGCATCTGTCTGGGTTGGAGCTTTGTTCTCATTGCAAGTTCTCGGTCTCCATCAAACTGAAAATGGTCGAGAAAGAACACATATTGAACAATCCCTCGCGTGCCGTTGACTTGCGAAAGTGACGGTGCCCGAGGAAATACAAGCTCATTACCGCCATTGGTATGGCAAAAGCAAAACTGCTATACGAACCACCAGATGGCACTGAATTTCGGAAAGGGTCTATTTAGGTGATATCAGCTGCAACTACTCCATAGTGACGATGTTGGGAAGAAAAAAAAAGTGAGACATTTACAAATCTTTGGAGCGCGAAATTAGAGCGCATATCTTGAGGAGGAGGAGGGGAGGGGAATCGGAGGGGAAGGTATGTCCTTCCTCCTTCTCCTCCATACCCTCTCCTCATCCCCTCCTGCTCTGTTTCTCGTCCTCCCCTTCTTTCCTCCTCCTCCTTTCTTCCTCCTCCTCTCCCCCCTCCTTCCCTCCCCTCCTCCATACCCTCCCCCCCTCCCAGTTTCCCCGCTAAATTTAGCTGAAAAATTAATGCCACGTGACCTCAACAGCCATTCAATTCTCCGCTAAATTTAGCGGGAATAAATTGCTGTTGAGGTCACATAACGTCAATTTTCCCGCTAAATCTAACAGAGAAACTGTATTTGTTCATACGTGACGCGACACCAGGTCCTGTGACGTCATTTTCCCCGCTAAATTTAGCTGGGCAACTGAATCGGTGGAGCTCACCTGACGTCAATTTTTCCGCTAAATCTCGCATAGAAACTGAATTTCTTCATGGGTGAAGCCACCAAATCATGTGACGTCATGTTCCTCGCTAAATTTAGCGGGGAAACTAAGTTAGTGTTGAGGTGACGTGACATCAATTTTTCCCGCTAAATTTAGCGCGGTTACTCCAACACCGACGGCGACGCCGACGCCGTGAAACTAGGAAACAGCGCTTAAGAGCTGCGCCCTAAAAAAAAAAAAAAAAAAGAAGAAAGAAACAGCAGAACCCATCCTTTGGGAATGATTATCTACGTTAATGCAGAATAGCATCAAACGGTGCGGAGTTATGCGCGTTCGTCAGGTGGCCGGCACACTCTAGATACGCCCAGCCCACTCTTGAGGCGATTCTAAATTTGTTGACACTTTCACAGCCCTGCGCACGATCTCCGCAGCCCAAGCACGTGCGTTTGTGTCACTTAGGAAGGCGAGCAAAGCACGCGCCATACGCACAAACACTCAAAATGGTACCGACCAGACTTTCTGGCGTCTCAGCTAGTCTCAAACAACGGTACTCTAAACGGTTGTTTATATCTTTACTATAGGACGCGCTTACAGCGCTGTCACAGCTACCGGTGCGCGTGCGTTCCATGCACGAGGGCTCATTCCGCTCTCGTGAGGCTGAGCTAGAGGTCTCCCGAGCGCGGGAGAGGGTGAGCTAGAGGGAGAGGGTGAGCGCGGGAGAGGGTGAGCTAGCCCTCGTGCATGGAACGCGCGCGCACCGGTAGCTGTGACAGCGCTGCAAAGCGTCCTATGGTAAAGATATAAACAAATGTTTAGAGTGCCTTCATAGCTCTGTGGTTAGCGCGTCTGCCTGCTGATCAGAGGGTCAACGGTTCGAATCCCAGCCGGCGCCGGTCTTTTTTATTTATTTATCGACCCGCGGCGTAAGAGGTTAGATAGCCAGATAGATAGATAGATAGATAGATAGATACATAGACGAAAAGTGCGTGAAGTATCCAAAGAATAAGCTATTCGCATTAAAATAAGTTAGATAATAATAGTAATAATAGCATTTAGTACGGTTCAGGAGATGCTGCGGCCTCAGCAGAAAGGCGAGTGGCTCATTCATTGTTCGCTGGCGGCGACATGCCGATTGTGGACGGCAGCTTCTATGTTCTACATCACCGCAGAACGAACAGGAAGCACGTTTCAAATACTTCGCCTGATTTGAAGCGCCCCTTCTGCTTGAGGCCCCCACCCAATTTCGACATAGCAGAGATATTCATCGTCCTCTGCTTATCTTACTTTGTAAACGCCGCCTTTCTGCACAACTCTTTTATTTTACACATGTCGCACAAAAGAAAGAAGGCTTTTTAGTCTGTTTTGAGATTGGGCATGGGTTTGTTAGAGCCACTAAATGAGCTACGCTTAGAGTAAGATGTATCGGCACTCTGTTCCCGCTATTGTTGTAGGCGCTGCGATCTTGGTGCTTGTGCAGAGCAAATGCAACTGCCGATCGTCATGATTCAAAAGTGCGACTTCCTCAGCTTTAGATTCGGTGTTAGGAAGCTCATGTAATACTGTTTCCAGAGTTGCGAACTGTTTAAACATGTGTGGAGGACGGAAAAACGTTTCTTGTGATTTCAGATTGGCAAGCATGATTGTAAGCCACAAGATAGGTAAGTGTCGTTTTTCTGAAGCTTAGCTTATTTATTTAGTGGCCCAAGGTTTTGTCATGCGCCCTGCGTAATGTGCACTCGACTCGAGTGCACTCGTGATCTCGGTGTATACGCAGGGTTATTTGACAAAACACAGGACAATAGCAAAAAAACTTGTAGAGGTAAAAAAAAAAATTAAACCATAATAAATCCTAGTTACACTAGCGCTCTTAACTGACGTTAAGTCAACATTTGACTCAATCGCAATCGGCCGGAGTTACATGGCGGCGCTAACTGCCATTGAGCCGCTTACGATCATTGAGTGCTATGCCTCCGACGGCCAGCTTCAGCGATTGCGGAAGTTTGGATAAGGTATCTAGAAAGTATCGTAGCGTCAAATATTGTCGGAGGAGGTATGATTCGGGGACAGAGCTGCCGCTGGGACGATTACAGCACGTTGCAGAAGCCAAAGCTAGGCGAAGCGCGGCCATTGCGATAGTCGGTGCCAATTAGACTTTCGTTATATCTCTTTTACTTGAATTCGTGTGAAACGTTCTAATTATCAATACTTCTACAAAAAAAACAAAAAAAACGAAAGTTTTATTAATTTTCGTTTTAAACGTTTTGATGAATAAAAGTCTGTATATAAATCATTTGCACCACTTAAAATAATAACGTGACATCATTTTTGGATTTTGTTTCGGTTTCAACGGTGTCCCTTAACGCGCATCTCAACTGGCCGGTTTTCTCGAAGCGATGGTAAACCCATTTTGGTAAACCACGGTGCCTAGGAAGGAAAAAGTACCTAGGTACTGTAATAAACGGCTGGATATAGAACAACAATAATTATTTTTGATTGGGCAGTAAGATGCGTCAGCTATCGGTGAAACAAGCCAGTCATTTTGTTTATTCTCTTTTTCCGCTGGTTGTTATCGATCTATAGTAGGTTACAAGTCAAGAAGGTAGAGACGCTCTCTCCATAATCGTGATGCGACCGTTTGAAATCCATCCGCAGTCGAAAGAATAGTTCCCTGAAACACCCCTTGTTCAGCTTCATGAATAGATAATGGCTACAGAGTGATGCCAACTTGTCTCCGACCCCCTTTTAAGAAAGCGACCTTTGTGTTCATCTGAGAGAAACAAGCCTCTGAAAGTGGTCTTTGTATCAATCGGGGGGGAAGCTATCTCAAAGTCGTTTTTGATTCCATCGGAAACAAAAACGACTTCTCATCTCCCTCTCGTGGCTTCCACAACGCTAAGTCAAGGTCGAAAGATAAAGCAAATATTCAAAGCAAGGCAAAACCCTCTCCAGCTTTGGCCACGACGTCACCGGAAACGATGGGACGCTATTGGATGGGGAGTGGGCGGAGGGATATATGATTCCCTTTGAGGAGCATTTGCCGCTACCTTCTTGACTTGTAACCTACTATAGTATGGTATTTTAAGTCAAAATATAGTAATGTTGTACTTGAAGACCAATGTATTTGCTTCAGATGGTACGAAGAAATTTTAGCTACTATGCTAGAGTTTGTCGACGAATATTCGAAAATGTAAGAAACATTTCCTTCAATATGTTTCGCCATAAACAACGCATAGCTTTCCCGTGTGCCTTCCAGTCTGGCAACGCCGGTGCTGTAGTCTCGTTTTTGTTCCTTGCGACGCACGTTTCTGCGATCCGTTTGCCCCTCTTCCGTTTGCCCAACCGATCCACCGATTAGCCCACCGACCGACTGCGGACTTACTAACAAAGTGATTTGCGGACCTATTTGTACTTTGATAACGGAAACGATTTGTTTATTTCTCGTTTCTGCGACTTCTGCAGATGACATCGGCAAGGTTGATTCGTATACCGCGCTTGTACCTTTCCCATTGGTGGATGCATCGACCGACCGTCGCGGTCAGAACCAGACGCAGCGGCACTGCTTCAGCGTAAAGCTTGTGGGGATTTAAAAGGAAGAGAATAAAGATGGCTCGTGAGGCGGGTGAAGCTAGCGCGCGCTCAGGACGAGCGCGGGTTAGAACGGGTGTGGACACCAGCGAAACGGTTGTCTGTTCTTGAGTCTCCACAAGCTAAGATTCTCGTCACCGTTGGATTGCTGGCCACCGGGGATATGTAGAAACCTCGATGCTGTCGGCATACTGTCGGCGCACTGCGAACAAAAAACAGTACAATGTCCCAGCTGTTCACCCGGAACGAAGACTTTATCGAGGATAACCCCTTTCTCCGCAAAGTAATCGCTGCTCACGAGTTGGCGTGCATAGTGTAACAAATTAAACGTGTTAGTATAAATATATACCAACACTTGTTCACAAAACATGTTTTTACTCACCATAAAAACACTTGCAAGGCTTATGTACCGTCATATGTCTTGGATCCCGGACTGCTGAAGAGTGATGCGTTCGCGGAATGCTGCCGTCGGTTAGTTTAGTAGTCCCTCTGAACTACCGCTTTGCTTGACGTGCTAATAGGTTGATGGTGCGTCATTAATATAACAGCCGGATCGAAATGAATGTTCAGCAGAACCAAGCAGAACTATTAGCCCTCATTAAGCGACGTCGCGGCCATTTTGCTTGTAGGTACTGCTCCTCCCTCGGCGCCCCTGCTCTCCCAGTCACGTGACCTAGAATTCCCCTTCTAGGGACAATAGTTAACTTTAACCCACGGTTCGCGTTCTAGAAAACGGGCCTTATGCTTATATGTGCCGTATAGCACCGGAGAACTTAGTTGAGCTCAGACTTGCGCCTATCTCAAATACTCTACTCAATATACTGTATTTCAAATACTTTTTTTAAGTATCTTGGTATCTTGCAAATACTTTTGATCGAGAGTATTTGATACTATATTTAATTACATTTCTGAGTATCTTTTACTCATTATCTCAAATACATTTTTGTCATTCCGCCATTTTCTGAGTTTTTTCGGTATGAAGTGGCGTGGGCGTGGCACGAGCAAGCCTGAACATTCTTTCGAGCAACCGAATCTTGTTACTAGCTCGGATTAGCTACGATGACTTTGACTGAGCCCGTGAAAACATCGTTTTTTTGCCGATTGTGGCTCATATTTCAGCCCAAAGTTCGTTCTAATGAAGGTTTTCCCTCACCTCACCAAAGGCGCCTTTTGATTCCTAGAGTTTCCCCCAAAAATCCTCAAACAAAATGGGTGGTTTTATCGAAGTAAAGATTGTCACCCCGAGGCGGCGCAGACAGGGAAACGACCTACGACAACAATGCAGACTTGAGTGTCAAGAAAATAACAAATAGAAGAAAATGAGAAGTGGACACACACAAAAAAAAGACATTTTTATTTCGCTCTTTTCTATACTTGACCTCGCTACGGTATAACGTCGAGGTTTTCTTTTGTTTCTTTTCCTTTTGTCGTCAGTCCGACACCTATTGCTCTCGCGAACACTGTCTGTGAGCGAACATTGATAAGCAGAGAAGAGTACAGAAAACGAACGACGAGCTGGATGACCTCTCAAAATCCCAACAAAGTGTCCCCCAACGTTGAGTGCCTTTCTGAACGCAACCTACTTGAAGAAGGTGCGACCACTTCCGTGGCTATTATGTGGGTTCTCTTTATTATCCGTCCACTCATATCCGTATTCCAAGTTCGTTTATAGTGAACTCCCCTATAGGAAATATGGATTGTAGTTAAACGATGCGTCTAAGGTGTGCCGCAGGACGTGATATTCAGCAATGTCGCCATTGGCAAGGCGCTCTGACCCATCTGTTGCCCTCACACCTCGGTGTTTACCCAACAAAGGCCTGTGCACATGCCTACAGGCCTTGTGGGCATGTTCATGTCATCTTTTTTAATAGAGCGCGGGGCACAGTGTAGTGCAAAAATACTAACAGTTAGCGACGTGACGTTAAGAGCCGGATCTCTCCCTGAAAGCAGTCGTCAGAAGATGCGAACTTGAGCCACTTGGGCTTTTGTAGTGAGCTGGGCCCCGTGCATGCTGCATTGTTCATGCAGGCCCGAGTGTAAACAAAGAGCCCTAGCAAAATGAACAATTGGGCGAGTTGGTAAGAGTTCATCATAACTTACAGCACGACTGGGACAAGGACAGACAGGGAGAAAACAGCGCTTGTCCTGTGTTTTCTCCTCTGTCTGTCCTTGTCCCAGTCGCGCTGTAAGTTATGATGAACAAAAGATCCCATCCTCCCGCTTACCGGAGAACACGAACTGCAGCCGAACGCTGACGCCGCATTCGGTTAAGTCAGCCGAGCGCTGAGTCATTGTATTTGTTGTCCCCACGATGTAGTTCTAAAGTTAACATCTTGGGGCGCCACGATCTGATCTCCTCCCCAATTGGGCAGGAGATCAAAGTATAGGGGGCGCTCTGACCCGTTTGTTGTACCACACCTCGGTGTTTA
>JAZHYW010069325.1:0-31204 GCA_037355805.1 Ixodes ricinus
TAAAACATTTGAATGATCATTTTTATCTTTTATCTATATATTATTTTTATAAAAAAGCAATGAAACATTTTGAATATATCATAATCTTCCACGAGCCGTCAGTGACTGGAGTGATCTACCGCCCTCCCCTGTCGCCATTTTCAACTCAGCTGAATTTGACGCATGTTAGGGATTCATGTTTTGTTAATACTATTCGCTTGATAATAAAGTTGGATTAATTGTCTCAGGGTATTTTGTTTTTACTTGCGCTTATATAGCCTCATATTTAGTGTGTACACTGAATATCATTTCTTTCATTTGTGTAATACTGGCGAACATTAATAAGTTGTAATAAAACAACGCTGGGTAAACCGCTAAAAACGTCTGGCATAAGTTTAAAATGTATTAGTTTTTCGTCTTTTTATGTCTTGCAGGTCACACATTAGAAATGTGTCCGCGAGTGAGATTGAAAACACTATCAACAACCATTTTGGGACCAGTAAACGGAACGACATTCTGACAGGTATGCAGATACAATTTTACGTTCTACAACTGATGTTAATCATCTCATTAATTTATTTTGTGACCTAGATGTGGCACCCAAATATCTTACGTTTTCATTTACATTTCTCAGGCGTTGCAGGACGAATCGGAGCTATTTGTCTGAAGGAACATTTTGTCGCAGCCGCGACGGATGATGGCAAATTCCGTGGTGTTAAAAGCGCTGCTCGCCAGCTGTCATTTCTGTAAGTCAGCATTCTGCATACATAAACTGCACGTTTTAGAAGCCGCTTGAATGTATAACAGGCGGGTCTGTAGGCATTCTAGTTTATGGCATGAGACGCGCGCTCAAGACAAACGTCTGCTCTTCCCGTCTAGCACTAGGGCATTCAAGTTGTAATGTCTCGTAATTGTTTTCCCAGAAAAGTGAGCAAATTGCAGCATGACAACCACTTCAAAATATGCAATATTTTAAGGGGAATGAGTGTGAGGCGGAGCGACACTGTGAATGTCATCAAAAGATCGTTGCGCTACATGGTCCGACCAAATGTTTCAAACACTAAAATAGGTGACGGTCATATTTCAGAAAACAGAATGCACTGATTTGATTTCTACACCGATCAGGCGTTTTTATTGCGTGATGACGGCATGACTGATGGTTTTCTTGCATAAATTGTTACAATATACGAAAAAGGAATGCTGATACCAACCCTGAACCCAAACGCCGGTCGCAGTAATGTAAACACTGAGACTCCCCGCCACCAATGACATTTCGTGTTACCGCCGTGCCGCCGGTGCAGAAGATGATGATGCCTTTGGCTTGGAACGATGAAGGCATCATGCTAACCAACTGCATCCCGAAGGTTACGAAGGTGACGAATGCCCCCCATTAGCGGAGAGATGTTTCGGTGGCGCCCTCCTATGGTTCCCTCTCGTGACGTCCTTACCTCGCGAACAACAAGTTCGATGGTGTTTGTAATGAGCATGGTGGAAGCTTGAAATTTTGCGCTCTGAAACCAACGCTGCCAACACCGCCGAAATTGAAGTTGTTACATTACTCTTATTTCCGCCAATGATAAATCCTTTGCTGACGTCATAGTCAGCATTTGGCCAATCGTGGAAGGCCGACCACAGCGACGCTTTCGATCGCGCACGTCGCCAACGGAGACGTCAATAGATGCACATTGGCAGTATTATTTACCTCCAAAGTATTGTAACGCATGAAATGCACCATTTAAGGAGCAATTGTTTAAATTTGTTTAGAAGACATAACACAGCCCCTTCAAGGAGCAATGAAGAACCTATATTTTATGAATTTAGCGGAAAACTGACTTAGTGCATAGGTCACATGACACCAATTTATCCGCCCAATTTATCAGATAAACTGAAGTGGTGCATAGATCACGTGACGTCTGGTCATGTGACGTCAATGACGTCAATTTCCTCAACTAAATTTGGCGGGAAATGTACAGAAATGTACGGATGGACAGAATTTTTAGAGTTGGTGGTGGGGGAGTTTTGTTAAAAACCATTTTATGCTTTAAGTGAATTTATTTCCGTATCAGATGAAAAGCGAGCAGGAAAGGCCGCAGTCGCGATCCTTCATCATGACAATGCTCCGGCTGATCAGAGATGTCTGAAAACATTTTCTCGCAAGAGTCACTTTCAACTCATTCCTCATGTCGCCTAGTCCCCTGAAACTGTCCTCACAATATTTTGGTTCTCTTTGATCATGAAGGATATCTCTCCGCTGCCGAGTGTTTTCTTATGGTGTCAGTAATATTGGCCACAACGAATTTTACTGGTCTTGACAGACTCCCTAAAAGTTATTCACAGCGAAAATGCAGTTGTAGCAAAAACTGTATTGAAAAAGAAGGTGACTCTGTAGAAAAGTGACAAAGTGTCTGATTTCTGTTGATGTGTCCTTTTTATAAATAAATTATACTGCCTTGGAGCTTGAATTCCCCTCATATATAAATAGCCGATCGTCACATTCGATGGCGAGAGCCTAGCAACGACGCAATTTACGAAAACGTTCCTACTTAAAATAATTCGGCAGAGACTCTTAAGACTGCTTGCGCGTGAGAATGCGAAAGCGTAATAGTCCCCTTGGTGAAATAATTCGGTGAAATGAATCGTTGATTCGGTGATACGGTGTGTACGTGCGTGTGTTTAAGTATACGTTGTCTACAGACCGGAAACACTCGGACCATTTTGCTGCAGAAAGATGAACTTTGGCTGCGACGTGACGTCGAACGACGGCTGCGACGCGACATGTCCAACGACGCACGCACTATAGGTTACACCTTTAGTCAGCCAGAACCGTGGAGCCGCCGAGGCGACGGGGAAGCGTGCTCGTCTCGCAACACGGAGGCCCGGGTTCGATCCTCACCCCAACCAAAATGTACCGAATGTTTTTTTTTTTCGGTGCCATTAATTTACTTTGTTTACAGGAAGTTCCCTCAGACATTTCATGCCAATCCGAGCACTCTATATGTGTTTTTACTCTTTGCGCCGTCGGTCATTTTTGGTACCATCGCTCGGTCACGCCGACTACGACGCCGTATTTTCGCGTATATGGGTGTATAATGCTTTCGCATTAAAACACAACCGGAGCTAGCAGACTATAGGGCGAGCGAGTGTTCCGAAATGGGTCTTCGGCACATCGGAACGCGAGGAGGGGCACGCCAATCAAAAGCAACAAAGAGGAGGCGTGGGAACGCGCGATGACGAGGAAGACTAAGTGTGCGCCATCATTGGTTGAGGTCCGGGGAAAAGAAGAGCACGTGGGCGCGTCTGGGAGGTGAGCGAACGCACGACGTCCGCAAGGAGCAGACGATCTTGCACGCCGCATAGTCTCTGGCAGTGCAAAAATGCATGGCTTGGCCTAATATTTTCACACTTCTTTTGAGTTCTGATTCGTTCTTTCAGCTGATTTTAATCGGCTGATTCAGCAATCCCACTGATTGCGCAACGACAAGGCCTGCGTTTCTTAAGGTGTCAGTGGCTACGTAATTGCGTCTAAACATATGCTCACTGTCTCTGTACAGATGTACTGGGTTGTTCTCCCAGCTTTGTCATTTGCAGAGATCAAACTGGTTGGATAACCGCACGCGGCGTGATTGAGTAGACATTTGTAAATTAAAATCCGCGGAGCAGAAGAACGTACTTGGGCTCTTAATTCGTTATATTACTTTCTCTTCTAAACAAAAACAAAACAAGCATTGTAGCTAACACCCAACTCCAAGTTGACTAAAACATAAAAAAATATTTTACAACGACCCTACTTTTCGAAGCTCCCACTTATACTCAAAATGGCGTCTTTTAATTTTTTTAGTGTAAGATTATTAGGTAGTATGGCGTCCAACTAAATGTTTGTGGTACGCAACCGTTCTTTTACAATGCTTTTTTATTTTAACCTACATGGATTTTTGCAAATTCCAGCGATTCAAAGCAGGATATCAACAAAAATAAAATGTATTTTTCCGGAAGAAAAAAAAGTTTTTTAGAAGACATATTGAAAGGAAAAAATATTTTTTTAAACAGTCTGGATGGATTAAGAATGTCATACAATAAATTTACAACAGAAAAAAATATTAGATCTCTATATACCACGCGAAACGAATTTGTGGTTTTCGCCCGCGGGATCCCGTGGAAAAATGGCTGCTATCGGGGAGGAGGTCCGCCGGACCAGGCACGTATCCAGGAGGGGGGGGGGGGGGACCCCCCCCCCCAAAAAAAAAAAAAAAATCTTTATTTTGCTGGGGCCTCCTCTTCCTCCTCCTCTTCCTCCTCCTCCTTCCCTCCTTCCTCCTCCCCCTCAGAGGTTCGATGAGAACTTGAAGGGAAATCTCGCTTGAAGTCGAGACGCACCACCTGTCTCTTCTCTTCTTTTTGGCAAGATGGAGCTCGACGTCTGGCAACCCCGGATTCAGCGGTTGCTTCTGAAGCTCATGCGGTGCCAGTTCAGGATGCTTCACGTCCCTGGGAAGCTTCTAGCAACGGCTATCACGCTGTCTCGGATTCCTTGGAAGACCTCTTGTGCGATTGGAGGATTGGACACCCTTAAGCTGTTTGCAGCCGAAACTCTGAAGGGCTTCTCTACGTGCTTCCTGCCCCGCTGGAAGATCTCAAAATGGCTCAAGGGTCGGATGGCGTATGCAGTACTCTCATTTTCCTTTGTCAACGTGGTTGGCCCTCGAAACGAAGTTACCGTTGCATGTGGCCTAGTATGCACTAGTGTTAGAAGAACATTCCGTCTGCAACGGTCTTCTGCTGAAGAGAACCAGGGTCGTGATCCAAGCTTCGCTTCGCCCGATGATATTAGCCTTGGTTTACGAAGGTCATCAAGGGATCAATCGCTACAAATCCAGGGCCCGTGAGTCGGTCTGGTGTCCCCTGATAAATGTCAGTATCAACTCGCTCGTGGCCAAACTGAAGGTCTCGTGCCGAGTCAATTTGGCGGAATCTCTTCTTGGCACAAGTTGCCTGGGCAATGCATAGGAAGTCCTTTGCGTTGACCTCTTCCACTTAAATGGCCAAACCTTCGTCCTGCTGGTCGACTACTATCCCGCTACCGAGAGAGGTGACGTTGGGAAGCATCCTTGCAGGAAAAGTGATCGAGGTTCTCAAAAGCATGTTTGCTCGCCACGGAATTCCCAAGACCGCGCGATCCGACAACGGCCCTCTGTTTTTGTCGCAGGAGTTTGCTGTATTGGCGAAGTCGTACGGCTTCGCTCACGTAATCAGCAGCCCGAAGTTCCCCCAGTCAAATGGAGAGGTAGAAAGGATGGTTCGTACCATCAAAAACCTCTTCCGTAAGGAGAAAGACCCTTACTTGGCACTACTAAGCTGTCGGGACACGCCAGGCGTCACAAGCTTCAGCCCTACGCAACTGCTGATCGACGCCAAATCAGAAGGCGGCTATCGAAGACGGATGGAGCAGCTGCAGTCCCTTGGTTTGAGGAGAGGCGTTCTGGCTGCAAGGGATGCCAGCTACCGCAAGAAGCAGCCTGCCGACTTCAGTAACCGTCATTGGGCCCGAGAACTTCCAGAGCTTGAGGTGAGTACCCGTTCTAGGCGCAGCCGGATTGACAGCAGGCAACTGTTCTAAGTCCGGCAAAGTGTACAAGGTCGTACGTGGTTGAGATGGACACTGGAGCGGCTCTTCAGTGCGACCGGCGAAGTTTGGTGCCCTATCGCCAATGTGAGAGTTCACCGCTACCGACCACGCCGGCTCCAGGCTCTCCCGTCGGTCGAGGTTCAACATCCCGAGGTGGTTCGGACACCGTCGGTCAAGCTGTCTCGCCCTGTCGTGCAGTGCCTTCGCCGTCCGTGCCGTCGCTGCCATCCATGGCATGATTTTCGTTTACGATCACGTTCATTATGTTGGCATACCAAGTTTCAATGCTAACGCATTCAATGTGTCATTCTTACCTCGCACGTCAACAGATTGGAACCGCCTTCCCGCTTCAATCGCCTCCATCACTGACGTTTCTCTTTTTAAACAAGCACTTGGTAACAGAATTTTTAGTTGATTGATTTCGTTGCCATTATTTTTTGTGTGTGTTCACTCCCCTCTGAAATGTACTATGTACCTTGAGGGTAAATAGATAAATAAATAAATAAATAAAATAAAACAGCTAGTTGAGTCGGCGCGGGTACACCTCTCGTTCGGGGAGACAAGTGGTTTCTCCAAAAATCCAACTTGGTATATTCAGCTCAGATTCGTGACGTTTTTTTGTCTTTTTTTACTCAGTTTAAAGCGTAGCTCTCTCTTGGTAACAGTCGGAGGGGGTCAGGGGGAAGATGATAGTGGGCGCTAGTGCAGTACGCAGGTTGATAACACTATTTCGGAACCTGTGCATATTTTGAATCTTTTTGAACAAAAAAGCTCTCTTCTGTTCCTGTCTTTCCAACTGGTCACTTCGCCGCTGCCATTGGTCCGAAAGGTGTTGCGCCTTATCTGTGGACGGACTGCGCCCGGACACTCACAACCTGCTCCTTCCGTGTAATTTCTGCCTGGCTGCTACATAGTTCTCTTCGGTTAATGTCAACGGATGCACATATAATTTAATTTTAAGCTATCATCGGGTTCATAACTGCAATTCAACAAAATAACTTAGCGAAAAATAGCATAATAAACATTCTGATTGTTGTGTTTGGAAGTCGGCATCGTTCAGAATCTGTTTCTTTGTTTGCATCAGCGCGCGGACTTCATGCGAAACATTTACATTTTTGTCCTTCAAGCATGGGCGCTGTGGAAGACGGCCAAGGCCCTCCTGGTAATGAGTTTGTTCGAGGAAGTGATGGATCCGCCGGGTGCAAGTACGAGGATGGCTATCTTATGGGGAGGCCGAATGGGAAGAAGAGCGAAATGCTCTCCAGGTGCAGCGGACACTCGTTTATAATGGGTATAAGGTACGTGAACCTGCGCATATTAATTTACATTCTCCATAATGCCTTGCACCTCTTTGGGGTGTGTATAATGCTAGTAGTTTGCAATTATTTGAACAAAAACAACTCACTGCTAATAGAAATATTATGTTATAAATGCATGCCAATGTTTCAAGATAACAATAAGTAATAATGTTCACACTCGACCAGTAATATTAACAGACCACTTATAATTTTTCATAACTATTTAAATATTTTACCAGAATAAAAGAACATGGGCACGCACATAACAACACCAGACGTGTTGCCTTTTCACTCTATCTCTCTCTCTCTCTTCCTCCACTACAACCATCACAACATTAAAGCTATACTGTGGAAATGGGGGGGGGGGGGCAATATGTGTTGTAATGGAGTAAGTGGGCCTGTGCCTTGGGTCCCGAAATGGATTTGCCAAAGGGGTGTCAGAAAATCCAAGCCGGCAGCCCCCCCCCCCCCCTCACCCCTTTGTCAAACGTCAAAAGTACCATTTGGAGTAATTTGGTAATTATGAGTTAGCATTTATTAGGTAGTAAATGTTTGCGTCGAAAACTCTTAGTAAGTCTTTTTATAAGGTTTTCTATGTACCCTCGTTTTGCTAGCACTTGTAGATTTCTTCTGTATTACTTTTTAATCACTTAGAGCATTTTACATTACCGTGGGCGTGACCATGCACCATGTAACGCGTTATTGAGCTTTGTTAGCGAGGTTATGTTTCCTTTTTATATTTTCAAACAATTACTTCATTGTAAGACTATGATGACATTCGTATGTATTCCCTCTCTGTGTAATGCCCTATGGGCTTTTAGAGGTAATTAAATAAATTACTTTTGGAAGTACTAAACTTGCTCGTAACTGTAACTATTTTCCCCTTCCCTTTTTTAATGGCGCGCTTTGATTGTAAAAGTTTTCGACCAATGAATCCTCGGACCATGTCTTCAACAGGATAATGGTTTACCGAAATTGGAGGATTAGGAAGATAAGTAGTTTACAATTCGATGATTCTTATAAAAGAATATACGGTACGAGAGACACGTTTTCAAAGCAGCAGAAAAATTGTTCCCTTTGAAAATCTGAAGTAATGGGGAAAGTAACCGTTACATTTTCCAGCAACGTCCAATTACGCTTCTTATTGGGTAATCAAGTGATCTAATTGAATATTTTCAACAAAAAGTAATTGATATAGTAAGCGATCACTTTTTTTCGAGTAACGTGTACAAGACCGAAAATGACAAACATAATACTGTAGAGGTTTTTGTGACATATTTGGACTCTTGTATCTCAGGATTAATCACACATGTGGCTTACTAAATACGGTAAACCTGCATCCTTTTACATGTGCTATATACCGGTTCTAATTTAAAGAAATTTATTTTCAGGAAGACATTTACATTTTTTTTTCAGAAAAAAAAATATAATTTTGCTATTTTGAGCCTGCTTAAAAAAAACATTTTTATATCTATATTTAGTATATTTTTAATATTTAAACAAGCAAATGCGAATTGTTCTGTGTATGTTTATGCAGCCGGAAGTTAGTCTGCCTCAGTGAGCGTCTGGTGTCTCAGCTGTAGATGGGCAATTTAGCCAGTGCGTTACAACCCACTTACAAAAAAATTATATCTGACCAGATGTGAAGATTTCAGATATGGCCATATCAAAGATTGGCCACATATAACCTGTATATAGGTATATCAGCCAGATATAGCCTCATAATGCCAGATATGACCTGATGCCTCTTCCAATGTATGAAATCAGATATGACTAAGTAAGGAAATTCCAGAATCTGCTGGCATATCAAAGGACACAAGCCTGAAATCAGCACTTTATATATTTTTATTGTCTACGATTCTCCCAAGTGCCCCGGCCCGCATTCAGTGATAGGAACGGTGATCCTTCAGTTCCCTACTGATCGCTAGTTTTGACCAATTCTATGGATTACTGCAGTTTTGAGTGTAATTCGTAGTCACCCTCAACAAGCGTCCCATAAAGCTCAAGGACCTGTCATATCCCTTTTAAAATTTCTCGTCAATAGCAGCGTTTATGATACTGTGCATTCTGTCCAACCTTCAACCAGGCTGAGGTGCCGAAATCTCTTACAATATTATAATTCTCGTGATTGCTGTTTTAGCAGGAATTACTTAAAAGCCGAAAATCACAGCAACCAAAACCGGGATTTAGCTCAGTTCATAGCATGTTTAGCGATTCCAACTTAATATCAATGATCTTTGAAGCTGTACGAGAATAATAATAATGTAAGAAATATGTCTGCAGCTCATAAAGGTTTAAGGTTGGACAGAATGCACAGTACTGCCATTGGCGAAAAATGTTGGAAGTGATATGACAGGTACTTGGGTTCTATACGACACTTGTTCACGGTGACTCCGAATTACACTCAAAACTGTGTAACCATAGAATTGGTCCAAAATGCCCGATCACTAGGCAGCTGAAGAAACACCGTCCCCATGATTCCTCGAGTACAGGCCGAGGTGCTTGGGGAATTTTAGCAAATTGTCTATTCCGGCGTAATGCTTAAACACTCTAGCAAAATAATCAATTACTACATTGAAATCCTCGTGAAAATGAGCACAAAATAATTTCAAACTTAAGCTTGCCGAAGCTGAAGTTTGGGATTATTTGTGCTAATATCTTAGCTTGCGGAATATTGCGTCATTCACGGTTTGCTAACGAAGTAAATTTCCAACTTTGTTTTAACTTTTTAATATATTGAAAACTGGCCGCCAGATAAAAGCTCTATATATGCCAAATAAGGCTGTCTATACGCCAGATAAGTCTGTATATACGCCATATCAGGCTGTATATACTCCAGATAAGCCTGTATATACGCCAGATAAGTCTGTATATACGCCAGATAGTCTGTATATACGCCATATCAGTCTGTATATACGCCATATCAGTCTGTATATACGCCAGATGAAGTCTGTATATAGGCCGTATATAATCATATAATGTTTGATATGGACAGATACGGCCCAGATATAAGATTTCCATACGGGAACCGCTAGCCTGGTGTCTTTAACATGCACCACGCAGTAGTCATACATGACCGCACGCCGGCACGATGCTCATCCAGATTGAAACAAGCAGGGGTGGGGATTGAACCAAGGATCCTGGGTCAGCGCCAGCTTTCACTCCACGTGGTTAAAAGGGTTAAATGGGTTAAAAAGCAAGCAGCCAAAAATGTTGCATTTCAATTGCTTAAAACCTTTATGGGAAGGAAATACATTTTATAAAAACTTGTTTAAAGCGGTTTTCTTTATTATTACTGCAGTTCTGTCATTACATATATTACAGAGGTAACTTAAAATACCTGTTCCCACACGCAAGTTCGATTTCAAATGAAACCACCCTTCTGTTACAGGCAGCGTGGACCCGGATGTTACGACCGCACCCCACGCAACGAACCGTTGAACAACGAAATCCTGGAATAATATTTGCAAGGAAGCAAACTATTGACCCCGATATAAATAAATAAATAAATAAATAAATAAATAAATAAATAAATAATAAATAAATAAATAAATAAAGTTTGCATTCTGTAGCCCCAAAAGCTAAACAGTCATAACAAGTGTTCTTACCTTTCTGAATTACTCTGATTGATTTTTTTAAACTTAAATATTCATAAAAGTTGGCCGCTATTTTAAATCTAAATTCACTCTCAAATATATTACACAAAAATACAAGTTCGATTGCATATTGGCTATTTTTAATAGAATGATGAAATTAATGTTGCAAGGATTTGAAAATCTATCGATTGTTTTAATAAGCTGGGCAACGCGTTGCAATTATAGAATCAAAGTAAACATTAATTTGTTCTGCTAGTATTAGGATAATGTTAGCGCACATGTTGAAACCACGTGTTGTAGCTGTGAGAAGATTAATAAATTTTGTAAACATTTTCAGAATTGCAATTCACTCACATTTTCTGCTCGTTCAAGCATGACCCACTCAATTTTCTAGATTTTTGTACCAAGGCTGTTCTACAGACAGTCGTCGTCCAAGAGTTAGAGAGTGTATTTTTCTTCCTGATACTGTACATAAATTTGTAAATATCGAGTTTTTTTTATTTTCAGCGGGACCAAGACTACGGGCTCGGGAACAGCGACAGCCGCCTCCGAGCCTATCGTTCCGGTTTAGACCCCACTCTCGAGCCGCTGTGGCACGGACACTTATATTCACACACACAAAGGAATCAAATTTCTCAACTCCGACGGCACAAAGCGAGAGGTACAGGCTGCTCGAAAATGACGACGTTTCACCCCGAAAGGTTTTAGCAAAAGCTGGACACTGAGAGCCCGGTAAAGAACTGAACACAGCCACATTAATGGCTTCTCTAGTCGAAATTCAGAATAATATTGTAACGGATTTAATGTGATAGGTGACAGCCATGAATGAATAAGAACAGATAAGAAGTGCCGGTAGCGTGCCGTCTTCGTCGTCCTCCATGAATCCGTGGGCACGCGCTTGAGTCGCACCGTTGCAACAGTGGCGAGATATTTTGGTTACTATGATGGTATCTTGTGGCACATCCTCAAGTTTCACCAAGGGAACAAGTGCCTAATTCAACAGCCGACAAATAAAAACTAGATCTTTCGTGACTAGACAAATATTACGGAGAACGGCTTATTGACGAAACTTATTCAGGAACTGGAGAGGATACTTAAGCCTCAAAACGTTCTCTAGTAAAGTGGATGCCAAGTGGACGCCATTCGACGAGTCGGAAACTAATATTTGTTGTTTGCTGCTTTAATAAGGCGAGGGGATGTACCGGGCGTTATTGAGAAAAGAGAACCATGTTTCTCGGCCAGCGTAAGTAAACCATACATCCCAGAATGCTCAAACTCCGTGAGAATGTGGTATCAAAAACCGTTGAGAGTAAAGCGCCTGTCCTGTCTTGTGTGTGCATTCATTGTCTCCGTTTTTTTCGCACTTTTAACCTTTTAAAAAGCATGAACCAACAGCCCGAACCAAAGTTTTAATGTCTAATAAGTGGTGTAAGTTCTGTTTGAAGTTTGAAATTTGTGCGGGTTTACTCTTTAAGGGCTCACTGAACAGGTTTCAAAGTTCGTAATTATTTGATCATATGTTTTAATGCACACAGATAAATATTAAGAATATAAATGATAAGAATCAGCTTTGTGCTTGACATAATAAAATGCAATAATATATTTTTTATGTATTGCGGCACCTACCGGTATCAAATAAAAGACTACGACGAGCACGCTCGCGCCAGACTGAGCTAATTCTCCGCTGTCAGCCGAAAGCACTCTTCTTTCATTGATATCTTCTGGAAATACCACACTGGCGACGATACAATCTAAACAAACTACGCGAGCAAAGCCGTGGACCAGGGCTAAGAAGCACTAAACTTTCTTGGGAAGGCAAGTGTTTTCTGGGTCTTGTGCGGTCGAGTGACGGCTAAGCTGGAACCGTTTCTTGGAAAGAACAAGCCGAATGGAAGGAGTAAGTTGAGGTAAAAGAGCAGTACTTTATCGCCAATGACATCACGAAAGCAAAGAAGCGTGATGTATTTTTTATCACATCGTGGCAAACGAAGTTACAAACTTCTTATGAATCTCCTGGCCCCGAAGAGACCTAGGGAGGTTGTCATTACAAACATAATTCTTGTTATAAAGGTACATTACGCTCCTAAGCCCTCCAAATCGTCAAGCGCTTCAAGTTCCACTGGAAAGTTCATCAGCAAGGAGAGTCAGTGAGCGATGTTATTGCGTCACTTCGGAAGAAGACTCCTGCGACCTCACCGCAGTCCTCAACATCATCCTTTGCTATCAGCTAGTCTGCGGAATCAATAGTGACATAATGCGGACCCGAAGTTTAGATGATGCACGAGTGACTTTTGAAAGGCGATCAAGGTTGTCCATAGCCATAGAAGCAACGGAAAAGACCCACAAGAAATTACGAGTCAAACTGAAACGACACCAGCTGTCGAGACAAGCCGCCTGTCAGCACAGGCTATCAAGCCAGGATGCTTCCGCTGCAAAAATCAGATACTTTGACCGCATGCCGTTATATTAATGTGGCATGCAACAAATGCAAGAAAAATCGCCACTTAGCTGCGGTCGGTAAAGCAAGGCCATGTTACAAGCCAAGTTGCGTCAGCAGAGGCAGGAAAGGCAGGCAGGACTCCCGGAATTCACCAGGGCGAAGACCAATGAAAGCTGCATCGGCAGTTCCAGTTTACAGCCGGGACGACCCCGACGACTAGGACAGTGAAGATGACCAGCCGACGAACAACATATGGCATCTGAAAGTGGCACATGTCCCACCGATTCTCTGAACTCTCATTGCTCAAGGCAAATTCGTTTGCATGGAGCTGAACACTAGGACCGGTGTCTCCGTAATGGAGGAGAGACACTTCCGAGCGACATGTCCAAAACTGCAGGCAGGATAATCTGTTGACCTGACGCCTGTTCAGGGATGAGCCAAGGTCACCGTAAAATAGGAAAATCGTTAAGCTCTCCTTCCTTTGTTCGTTGTGAGTAGAACCTTCCCAAACTTGCGAGGGCGAAACTGGACTCATGTTTTGGGATTTCCAGTAGCTGACATTGTCAACATCAACAACACCACGGTGGAAGGTCTTCTTAGCAAGTTCCCAGATGTACTCTTTGAAGGACAGGGGATGCTGAACAATCTGGAGGCCAAGATCTGAGTCTGGGATGGATCACAACCACGCTTTTTTAAACCGGGACAGGTTCCTTTTGCACTGCAAGATTTAGTGACCCAGGAGATTGAACGACTTGAGCGAGAAGGAATTATGCAGCAATTGAAGACGTCAGACTGGGCAACAAAAATTGTACCGGTGCAAAAAAAAAAAAAAGTTCGGGTAGGAATTTGCGGAGATTTCAAAGTCACCGTAACTGCAGCATCCCGTGTAGAGGCGTATCCGATCCTGAGAGTCGAAGAGCTGTGGATAAAGCTGTCTGGTGGTGTCAAGTTCAACAAACGTTATCTCAAAGATGCATACCAGTAGGTTATATTATCTCCAGCCTCATAAAAGTATGGAACATTCAACACACAAAACTAATTGTATAAGTACAGCAGGCTACCTCTTGGTACATCATCTGCGCCTGTAATTTTACAAAGAGAAATGAAAAATATGCTTGGCGACCTAAAGCACGTGGTCGTCTACTTTGACGAGATCTTGACAACGCGAGTGAATGGCTTGGACACACGAGAAATCTGGAAAAGGTACTTAAAAGGTAGGTAAAGTTTGAAGATGAGACTTTTTCTTGAAAGGCAGAGTACCTACTTAGGGCGCTGGATCGACCACACCAGCATTCACCCTTCCCAGAGTAAGGTAGAAGCAATCGTAACGGCACCAAGTCCACGAGACACTAAAGAGCTACAGAGCTTGGGCCTCATCAACTTTTGTAAGCGGCTCCCGCCCAACCTATCGAGCGCGCTGGAGCCTTTGCATCGTCTGCTTAGAAAAGGAGCACGCTGGAATCGGTCGAAAAAGCAAGAGGCTGCATTCCAGCAAAGCAAGGGACTGCGGACTTCTGCTGGTGTCCTCGCGCACTGCGACTCCACGAAGCACCTCGTATTAAGCTGTGTTAGAACGTTCTTTATTGCTCTGTTATATATATATATATATATATATATATATATATATATATATATATATATATATATATATATATATACCATACACACATCCTACAGGATTTGAGCTGTGCGGGAACAGAGGAATACAATGGCAGAGGAGATGCCTGAATCATTCTCATCACGTCGGTTTTAGGAAATGTATGTTAATATTCTTGGCGCAAATATCAAAAGCGTTCCAATACCAATCTTTTTTTTAAAGGAACGTTTTGCGGTTGAGGGTTGAGGACAACCCTCGAGTTTGTAGAGCGTGAACTGTGATGTAATTCAATAAGACAAGTGTTGCGGAGGGTCAACGTAGAGTTGTTCGTGATCTCGCAGTCATCAGAGCTTAGCAGACGATAAGAAGGCCTTTATGGGGACATTCGCATCCTTTCAAGCGATTGTACAGAGCACTTCTGGCGGAAGCCTTTGCGTTTTTATTTATTTAGATAAAAACCAGCATCGCTGTTTTGCATTATTACAGGGAACGTTGTGTACAAAACTTTTCTCGCTGTCAAAACTATTACACAAAAAACCCTTTTTTATTTATCACAAATAAAAATCAACAAAAATGTCAGGCAAAACTTACTTCATGCTAAAAATATTAAAAGCAACACACACACACACAAAACTTAATTTTACCATCAGACATTATTTTTAACATAAGGCAAAAATACATCCTTCGGCAATTAGTTACACTCTCGGATTGTTTTTTTGCAAAAAAATGAAAAGGCAAAAATATCAGTACGACAAGAGCACGGTCAGATATTTTTCTGGGTTGTCTGCTCTTCCCGATATATAAAAAGAGCCATGCAGAAATGTGTCCCTGCGTATTAGAAGGTGAATGTGATTATATTATCAATAAATATTAACCTAAAATATTTTCTTGGTTTGCTAAGTGATTCCCAATTTAGGGGTCCCTTCATACTGGTGACGCTCGCCTCCAAGTTGATAATTATTCAAAACAAATCTAGCACAGTGGTTCTGAGCTTTTTCAAGTTTATCAACTAGATTATTGTAAGGGGGGGGGGAGGGTCCCAAACAATTGACTTGTACTCTATAGATAGGAGAATTAAAGTAAAATGCAAAGCTTCCTCTAATTTTGCTTCATCTCTGTCGGAAATTTCGTCTTATAATATTAAGCATACGGACTTCCTTTAGGGCCATCATTTCTACATGCGCTTTCCACGTTAAATCAGTATAAAGCATAACACCCTATTACTTTACATATGATTCGGTCTTAATAATATCAATATTTACAATATAGTTAGATGAAATGGGACATCCTTTTCTAGTAAATCTCACGGGCACAGACTTCGTACCGTTTAGATTCATCCTCCAACTGGAGCACAATTCAGAAATTTTGTCCATATCGGTCTGTAAGAGTTTGACATTGTTCACATTCTTAATTACCATATAAACAATGCAGTCATATGCAAATAGTCTTATATTTGATTGAATTATATTGGTGATATCATTAATATATATCAGGAAGAGCAGAGGACCAAAGAGCACAACCCTCGAGGGCACCAGAAGTGGTAGCTAACATACGGATTTTTCACCATTTAGTACCACACATTGCTTTCGTTCGCTCAGGTAGTCCTTGAGCCAAGCTATAGATTGTTGTCAATGGAGAGTAGGCTAAGTTTGCGAAATAACAATTCCTGGTTCTCAAGATAAAATGCTTTACTAAAATTCAGTAACAAACAGTCAACATTGTTCCTAATGCCAATAGCTCCAACAAGAAAGTCAAAAACGTCAACGAGTGTAGCGCTGCAGGATTCCCCAGAACGAAATCCGTGCTGATCTCGGATAAGAAAATTGTGTATGTTTAAGTGAGAAATCAAGTTACTATAAATCCCGTGTTCCATAATCTTGCAGCATATGCACGCTAAAAAGATCGGCCTGTAATTTTCCACACAGTTTTTGGATACTGATTTATACACTTGTGCCACATTTGCTATCTTCCAATCGGATGGAAGTTTTTTGTCTCTTAAGGATTTGTTAAAGAGCACACACAAATTGTTTTCCGACTCTGCGGAACAGTTTTTTTTAATATAAATGGTGAAATATTATCTGGCCAGGTTGACTTTTGTACACCAAGTTCTCGTTAAGATAAGGCTATCCTGTTAGACCTAATCCCGATGAGTGACATCACAAGCTCTTTGACTGTTCGCACACTTGGGTAACAACTTGAGTTGGTAGGTTGAGAAACAACATATTCAAAGTAATTGTTTAAAAAAGTTTTGCCCTTTGGATCTATACGTTGTCCATCTACTGGCACGGGAGAAACGGACGTATCATCCTTCTTGTTTGCTTTGACGAATTTGCGAAATTCTTTAGGGTTCATTTTTTGCTTTGAATACAACCCTTCGTAATACCTGGCCTTGGTACCTTGCACTGTTTCTCTAAAAAGAGTATTATATTTTTTGTACTCCGCCTTGTTGGGCGCTCCTTCGTGGTTTCTATACCTAACATATGTTTTTCGTCTCCTATTAATTATCTGCCTCACCTCTTTTGTCACCCAAGGGTTGTTTTTGTTCCAGAAGACTGACTACTAGATGAAACGTGTTTGTCAATAACGAAGTGAACATTAGATATGAAGATTTTTCAGAGGCCATCAATGCTTATATCATCTGCCAGCTCTAAGAAATGCGTAATCAAACGTGCTACATTCATCCTTTATATCGTCATTGTTTCCCTTCATAACAAAACTCTCCTACCTTCGAAGTTCGTTTTCGGCAACCGTGAATAAACCAATGTCGCTGTCACAATATTATGGTCCGAAATGTCAGGAATCACGATACATTATCCATGGCACCCGGCAAGTTACACAGTAATAAGTCTAAAATGTCTGAAAATCGCGTTCCCCCGTAACATACTCGCAGTTAGTTCAAACATTTCTACAATAACATTAAATTTTACATGAAGCGAGTTTCCCGAGCCGACGGCTTTGCCGTCCTCCCAAATCAAGTCAGAGAGGTTAAAATCCGCTTCTAACGGAACATACTCCCGCGAGGTAGCATGAATAATGTCTGTTAGTTCTTCGAAAGTTTCGCCTTCCCCGTCTGTAGGACGATAATAGACACCAACTGAAATATGTTTGCTATAAAGACACATCTGACACCACACTATTTCTATACTAACATCCTGCATTAGGAACGGCCTGTTTTGTATATTCCTACATACAACAATACAAGAATCCTCCGCCATGTAGATTTTTGATTTGTATATACTGTGTAATGAACTTGAAAACTTTCGCCTCAATGTAAAGTATCATCCAACCAAGACTCAGTGCCCAATACAATCGCGGGCTTAACAGTTTCAACTGTGCCGATAAATTCGTCAACCTTATTTTTAATACTTTGATAGCTGATAACCAAAACTGTTCCCATGCTCAAACTTCCCGTGTTATTTATCTTTGCTTTTTGAGTCACCACGGGAACCCAGGTATCCAGAACGCATACAAGGTTTTTGCGGAGTAAATTCGGTGCATTAACGTTTTGTAGGCCAGATGCCAGATGAAATGCAAAGGCGAAGTTCAGCAAGATCCAGTGATTGTTACATGTCGACCTCACGGACGTCTTCAGTTCCATGGCCAAACACAAAAACATTTGTCACTCATGCGCCGCAGCATTTGAGCTGCAGGTAAGGGCTTCTAACTCTGAGCGTGTTGTTCATCTAGTTGAACGTGTCATTTATTTAGCGACTAAAGCAAGCAACGCCGGCACAGTCGGTGGTGCTCCGGCACATTTGATTTTTTTATATCGGCGTTAGAACATTTGACAAATACAGGTTCGATCTCCAAACACCCGATATAATGACCGCAGCACGTCATAAAATACCCGCTTTTGAGCACAGCGTACGAGCTTAACCATTCCTACTTGTGTGTGTTTCTTCCATAGACTTGCGTGCATGTCAAGCAATGGCCGCCGGTGGTGCTACCGACGGGCTCCCAGTCTGCAATCCAGCCTATTACGTAAGAGATCAGTGATGTCCCCACCCAGAGATAGAGACGCGTAACCTAGGAATGGTGGCTTGAATCTGGCACTTTGGGTTGTCTTGCGGCGTGGAATGCAGCCAAATTCGGATGTCGAAATGTGTTCTTATTTTTTCGTTTTTCAGCACTACACTGAAAGAAAAAGCTCAGCGAAGGTACCATAAGTAGCGCGAGTCCGAATCGGGTGAGATTGCACTACCCAAAATGAGGGCGCTACAGTTTGTTTAAAGCTTCAGCGCAGAAAACCTCTCCGCACGATTCTAGCTGCCTGCTTAAATTTGTCAAGTATTTTAAAGAAAGTTGGACTTTTTTTAAAGCGACGAATTTTTAGTTGGTAGAGGAAAGGGCACAGAAAAAGGGCCAAGTGACTGAGCAGGAGTATGGTGGGCGGAAGTTCCACCCCAGCCGCCAATTTGTCAGGGCGCAACAAGTTTGTGCTATCAAATGATCGAACACCTTAACTCACATGCGAATCAAGGCTGCTTATGAGTAGCATAGCCATAGCGTTCTGCAACATCGCTGGCGTTGACCCTGGCCATGACGACGCTGTGGATGTTCAAGCATTTCGTTCCTTCGGGAAAGTCAAATTTTACTGAAATGCAAAGGAGGCGCCGAACGAATCTGGTAACGCTAGTAAAAGGAGGTGGAAGCCAGCTGGGCGCAAGACGCGTTTTCTTCATCGTCCGAGAGCCAGCCGGCCCTGCGGTACACACCATGTCTTTCAATCCACCGGGTGCTCACGCTGCTCAGGCACAAGCTCGACCGGAAGTTAGGAGACATCAAAGCCCGCTTTGGCGAAAATTGCCGCCCTACCAACAATGGCGCCAGCTCCCTGGAGCCCCATCACGAGAGTGCTGGGGCTCCAGGAGTGCTGGGGCTCCCGTGTTGCCGGAGCTTCAACATCCTCGTCTCCAAGCTGGGCACGCAAGGAGACCTTGCCAGGCACTTGTGACCGGCCTTCTAGAAGTCAGCAAGCAGCCCATGGAGGTCCCGCAAAGACCACCGTCACGAAGACCGCTGCTAGGCATACGCCCCTGACCCTCTTCACCATTTCATTATAATCATCATCCAACAAATAATCATCATTATCTTTTTTATAAATAGATCAAACTATTTCCAGGTGTGCGACGTGGGCACACACTATGAATGGACTACCTGCCTTTTCTCGTCGCCTGCACGCCTGGATGTCTACTAAGGAGTGAAATAAACCACTATTGAACTTACTGAAATGTCAGCCGCGTTTTCCTTCGAAGACACGCTCCATCAATCTAAGAAAGTTGGGGAGAGCACATGCACTTATAAACTTTGCCTTGGGAAATAGAAAGCCTGACAAGTAAAGTTGTAAAAGCCTGACAAGTAAAGTTGTAGACTATGATAAAAACAACCAGACAGCAGAACGTTTCTTCAACCGCTAAGCAAAAACGAGTGCATGGTTCGCCAGTCAATTACTGACCCCTGACGCGCCTTATGCGCATACGGTTCGAAATTCTTTCAAGAACAACAAAAGAAACAGGGTCACTAAACATATATATGGGTCAAAAAGCAGTCCAGCTGTATGCATGTGAAGTGTAGTAAAAAGATGTTTGGCGAGATTGTGAGCTTTTTTCTTTTAAATTCTAGAACTCTTTTTTCTTGGGAACAGAGCAGGGAGTCAGTAACCACATGCGGCCTCGCGAGCCGTAGTTTGGCCTCCCCTGCTATATACCTTTTGTCTCTTGCTCAAAACGGATATATCTTCAGTCTCATTAGCATTATTATTGAATTTATATTAATTGTTGCTAAACTAAAACTCTTTATCTGGAAAGTTTAGAGATGGCTATGGGGTAAAAATGTATCTGAATTACTAATAAAAAATACGCTTGAGAACAAAATTTAAAAAAAAAAATGTTGTGGACAAAGCCCCAGAATTACAAAGCGAGTGTGAAACATACCTGTCTCCAAAGAGTTCACTTTCCGGGAAACGTGTCACACCGAAGCTAGACTATCAAAATGGAAAAGAAAGAAAAAAAAGCGGACAGCCGTTTACAAATCTCCCTGTAACGCCGAATTGGAGCGCAGGTCTTGGGGAGGAGGAGGAAGGGCACTCTGGGGAGGGTAGCGCCGCCCTCCTCCTCCTCCCCTCATTCTTCAATCTTCTCGGGGGGGGGGGGGGGTCACGTGACTTGGGGGAGGGGAGCCGCGCGCACATGAGGGATCACGTGACCCTGGGGGGTCATCCGACCCGGGGTGTCACGGCACCTGGGGGGTCACGTGACCCCAGGGGATCACGTAACCCGGGGGTCACGTGACCCCCTCGAGGATCTACGGTGCATTATGGGAAATTCTCCCGCAATGCACCATATGATGCCCATCGACGGCGACGCCGACGCCGACGCCGCTCTAGCCGGAAACAGTACGCCTGGCGAGCTGCAGTCGCGGACGCACAACCCTTACGAAAATGGCATATCTGAACTTATATAAAAAAAATAGATACGGTTATATAAAAAATTGGGCAGATCTGGCGATATCAAGTAAATCAGTTTATATAAGCCTTATTAAGCCAGATCTGCCCAATTTTTTATATAACCGTATCAGGGTCCTGTTATGGAGATATCAAGACCCTGATAACCTTGATATACAGTTTTTTTGTTTTTTTTTATTCTTGTAGATTTGTTTTTAAAAAAGCCATCAAACCTACACTTATGCGGTTTGTTCGAGTGAGTTATACGCCCAGGGGGACATTATGTGGGTGGCTAAGCTTTGCAATAAGTCGGCTAATGATTTGAAATTCACTACTCATTTTTTTTAAATTAGTGAAAATAGACATTTGGTTTTAATTAGAAACTTGCTGAACGTCATCCAAAATCCCTAAATCAGTCATTTTCAGAAAGACTTTCAGCGCGTGAGAAAGTTACCACTCGTGGAGCAGGTACAAAGCTAGTGGTATTGGTCAGGCGCCCGCGCAATTGTTCCGTCTCTTATCTAGCCACAGGCTTGTACCTGGTCCACGAGTGGTAACTTCAGCGCACTACTGCGCTCACACGCGCTCAAAGTCTTTCTAAAAATTACTGATTTATGGGTTTTGGACGACACTCGGCAAGTTTCTAATTGAAACCACATGTCTATTTCCACTAATTAAAAGAAAATTAGTGAATTTTAATTAATTAGCCGACTTATCGCAAAGAGTAGAAAACTACGATTGTCTTCCTGGGCGTATAACTCACTTGCACAAACCGCATAAGTGCAGTTTTCACGGCTTCTTTTAAAACAAATCTGCAAGAATAAAAAAATAACACCCGGTATTTAGGCATTGCACGTACGTCACATCATGACGTCGAACACCGGTGTCCACCATGCTGGTGGTGGACTCTTCGACCCTGCATAGCGAGAGCAATGGTAAACTGTGCCGCGCTCGGCTGTAGCAATTACCCGGTATCCCGACGATCGTCCGATCGTTTCGTCGGCATGAACCGCGAGACAGTGTCCGTCAAGTTAGAGAAAGTATGAGCGGCAGGAGAGGGATACGCCCGCGGATTACCGAGTTTGCGGCACGCATCTCATAGCGGCGAGCAACTGCACTTTTCTACCGTTGTTTACGTTCGCGCACGCCTTTGCATCGGCTTTTGCCCATTCGTAGTGTAGATGCCCTTTGTCTTTCGTTACATAACGCCGTTTCCCCGCTTCGAGCGATTGTCGCGCCGCGAGCCCGGCCGTCAAGTGATCGGTTTGTGCCGTCTGCGAGACGGTAACCTTTGCAAGGAGCAAAGGTATGTAGGCAAGCCGGTTAGGAAACATCATAATATGAAACCCTGAGTCAATGAGAGTTGCACATTATTTGATTTATCCTTATCTCAGGGTTTAGATTATGACGGTAACCTAGCGTTGTTTACCAGTATTTCGCAAAATCGTAACAATCTTTCTACAAGTGACTCGTAAAGTCGCTCGTCAAATTTTAGAACGCGCAATTAAGATTCTTTGTTGGTGTTCTTTTTGGCGACACGTCAAAACTTTGTCGGCGGCATATCGTAACTTTCTGCTTGTAGCGCAATCGTACCAATGCCGAAACATTCTGCACAATTATTCTCCCGGCTGCCAGGAGATAGACACGGCCTAATTCTAGAGGTAATCTGGAAGAGTACCTTTAGGAAAACGATCTATTGTCGCGAAGTAGGTTGCAGCGCACTTACGTTGACGAGACTGGACTTGAAAGGTAATCCCAGATAGATGTCGACACGGCCACGACGGAATCACCACTCAAACACAAAAACGAGAAGGAAGGTGTCCGTGAAGAATCAACACATTGTAGCACAACCTGTCACTTTTAGAAACGAGCACTAACTAAACGCTTCTTGGGCTTCTTTGAAATCGCTTGCAGAAGCAGAAAATCGCAGCAACCACGCGGGCGCAAACAACACCAAACTGCATGGATCCGCATCCGTCAAACCACGTGACCACGCTTTCAGCTTAGGGAGAGAGAGAAAAGGAGAGAAGGACAGGCCAAAACGGGAGTGCACAAACAATAGACTTATCTTATGGGGCATCAACGTGCGGATTTGTCACTTGTACCCAAGGCTGATAGTGGAGTGAATGCTATGTGTGGCCTTGAGATCCAGGCAGGTGCTGTGTTCTGCTTCATCACCAGTTTCTAGACTGTAGTCACGTGACCCTAACCGGAGACACGATTGGCCTAAAACATGCATAGCGTCTACCCTGCTGTCAATACCGAGTGAACATAGAGCTCTCTGAATTCTGAACTTCCAAACTGTCTAGCTCGAAAGTGACCGAAAACGATGCGAGTTTGAAGATACTATGTTTTACGCCGTATAACCCACATCACAATTTAAAATGAAGAAATAAGCGCGACTATTTTTTTTCTTGCGCACGATGTCCACAAATAAATAAATAAATAAATGTGTATATATATTTTTTTTACCAATAAATTTAAAATTATCAGTACACTCTTAGGTTCGCGTTTTTAAATTTCAAATATTTTTACGAAAGAGTTGCACATAAAAGACACCACTTTCAACACACGATGAATCGCAGACGCTCGCAAGCGGATGGTTACGATGCTGCGCGAAAGGTTTTTGAAAGATGCTGCGCAGGGCGCAACGGCTTCGCAGGCGTTCGAAGGAAAAAGGATTCGGGACGACGAAGTAGCGTCTTGCATCTTCAGTAAGCTAACGGTTCGTGTTTCCCCGCTCAATTTAGCGGGGAAACACGAGCAAAATTAGTTTCACTGCTAGATTTAGCGGAGAAATTGACGTCAAGTGACATAAGTACCAATTCAATTTCTCGCTACTTCAGTAAGCTAACGGTTCGTGTTTCCCCGCTCAATTTAGCGGGGAAACACGAACAAAATTAGTTTCACTGCTAGATTTAGCGGGAAATTGACGTCAAGTGACATAAGTACCAATTCAATTTCTCGCTAAATTTAGCGGGGTGGTTACTCGATGGCGACGCCGACACCGCTTAACTCGAAAACGGGCGCCTATGAGCTGCGATCTCAAATCCATTATTTGATTAACTCGCTTTCCGATCTTATGCACTTCGTCATAATGTCACACGTCACACATACAACCAAATTTCATTTGTCTTTGAATCTTAAAAATGTGCAATTGATTAATTGGTCCAAATACCTGGAATAACTTCACTTTAACGATGTTAACAATAATTAACAAATTATATGAGACTCATGCAATATAGATCAATCAACTTGTCTTGGCGAGTACATATGACTTATTGCTTGCACGACCGAAACGGGCCCATATATCATTATCAGGGGCAGTATTTGCACGCGTATATGGCGAAATAAGGCCGTATTTACGCACTTATACGGCCGCATCTGGCAGTATTTGCCCGCTTATATGGTGATATCGGGGCGTATTTGCTCCCATATATTCCCTATCTGACTACTTATATTATCATATCTGCCCGTATATAAAATATATCAGGGCCATATCTGACATTTTCACGTACAGGGAACACAAGAAAAAGTGTATTGTAGTAACTAAAACTTTGGCGGCACGTCGCCCCAACTTCGTAACAGTACCTCAAAAGGTACATCTCATGCGGTTGTGTAATTGTTTTTAGCTGTTAGGAAAGTTATTAATTACATCTTCGAGGCTATGACAGCCCATTTTATATTTCCCCTTGTTGTGTTTTCTTTTGTGCGTAGAGTATAATCGTGTGTAGCTCTCTGGAAGCAGGCTACCCACCAGCACGATTCCTCTGCAGAACCATTTTATGCGCTACCACGCCAGTACGACTAACCCCAAGGGTTTGTGTGTCTACCCGTCGTGATGTTTTCTATGGACTTGAGGTTCCGCGTTTCCGGGTATGCCACATAATCCCTGAAAACTAACCCCAAGCCGGTTTTCGTAAAAATCTGGTATGCGTAGAGTGTCGCTGAGAACCAAGTCTTAACGGAAAGAGTTTCATCTGCAGATTTTTTTTGCGTTCACTCAGGAGCACAGCTTGCAACTGGAATTATCCGCAATACTGTTTTTTTTATTCCGGGAACCAAACCCATATCCTCTTTTCTTTTCGCTATCCGTAGCACCACTACTTTTTCAAAGCATTTGTGCCACGCTCAGCGTTCCCTAGTGATTGAAGCTTCCATGATCGTGTCCTCCCTTCTTCAAGAGAGGTCTCCTGAGTACCTGCGTTTGACCAGCAGTGAAAAGAAACACCGCAAGCTACCGAATCTGCGAGTAAAATAAAACCCGCTGAATCGCCCCAGAATTGCAGCATAATACACCCACATTCACCACGGAACGCCACCTATGCCGCGTAGTTCGTACAAGCGTTCTATCAGGTAAGGTCAAAATTTGTTGCAAGTTTGTTTTAAACAAGCAATGCTGTATAATATATATGTACACGGCGGTGTTTCTTAAATCGTAGACAACTATTCGATGTGCGAGAACTACGCGTCGCAAAAAAAAAGGCTTGTGTCGTTTTGGTCCTGGGCCAGATGGTTCTCATTTGGGAAAATTATTAAAGCTGGGATAATTAAGTAAGTTATTATTTTTGCGTAATCATGTTTTTTAAAATACCAAGCTATAGATGGGGATGGTTTCAACCAGAAAAATTGCTCAGCATCATCAAAAAAACACTAAATCAACGAATTCCAGAACGATAAAAAAGACACGCGCAGCATTTTACCGGCTTTCCGAAAAACGCACAAATTCGACGGGTTTTTAAGCGCTCGGTGTGCTAGCAGAGCGCATCTCGACCCCGGCGGCACCACGTCAGGCCTCGTGGAGAAATACTGCAACCAACCTCTGCTTGCGTCGCGCGATGACAGCGCAGCAGAGGTTGGTTGCACTATTTCTCCACGGGGGCGCGGCGCCGTCGGGGGCTGAAGATGCGCTCTGATAGCACACCGAAACTTAAATCCCGTCGAGGTATGTGCGGTTTTTCAGAACGCCGCTAAAATGCTGCGCGTTCACCTCATCGATCTGGGATTTGTTGATCTGGGTTGTTTTCGATGATTCTGAGAATTATTACTAGTTGAAACCGTGAAACCCTTAAACACAATATTAAAAAGTTAATTGCGCGGAAATGACAAACAGCCGAATTATCCGGACTTCGACAATTTTCTTCAATAGGGGCCGCTGGCCCAGGCATCAAAATTAAAAAAGCCTTTCTTTGTTTGACGCGTAGTTTTATTTAGTATCGAATTTGTCCACCTTTCGTGAAACACCGTGTATATATATGGGCGGTTTTTCATTTGCATCTGCAGGCAACGAGCGGCAGTCGCATTTTTTATTTTTGCTTCAAATTTTTATATTTTTGTGGAGAATGTTCCAAGAACAACAATCCTTTTGATCTCTAATGTCCTGACATGATTAGTTCCTGAGAAAAAAAAATCACCGGAAAACCCATCCTTTGGGAATGATTATCTATGTTAATGCAGAATAGCACTCTTACGGTGCGGAGTTGGCGCGCGTTCGTCAGGTGGCGGGCACACTCTATACTCTCGTTTCGGCTTGGGTCCAGACGCAGCCGATGCTACGAGCGCGAGCGTGTGGCCCGAACAGTGCTTGCACTGCACGAGCGCGCGTGCTTGGCGGGTGATGCTGGAAGCCCGGAGCTCGGCGGCTTGCAGCATCGGCTGCGTTCCGGACCCAAGCTGAAACGTAGGTATCAGATACGCCAGCCCACTCTTGAGCCGATTCTAAATTTGTTGACACTTTCACAGCCCGGCGCACGATCTCCGCAGCCCAGCACGTGCGTTTGTGTCGCTTAGGAAGGCGAGCAAAGCACGCGCCATACGCACAAACACTCAAAATGGTACCGACCAGACTTTTCTGGCGTCTCAGCTAGTCTCAACCAACGGTACTCTAAACGGTTGTTTATATCTTTACCATAGGACGCGCTTTACGAGCGCTGTCACAGCTACCGGTGCGCGCGCGTTCCATGCACGAGGGCTCATCCAGCTCTCGTGAGGCTGAGCACGGCCGCTACTCACCCTCTCCCGCGCGCGGGAGAGGGTGATGCTAGCGGCCGTGCTCCAGCCCTCACGAGAGCGGAATGAGCCTCGTGCATGGAACGCGCGCGCACCGGTGTGCGACACGCTGTAAGCGCGTCTCATGGTAAAGATATAAACAACCGTTTAAATTGCGTTGAATGACTGCCTTCATAGCTCCAATAAAGAAAAAAAAACCGCCTTCATAGCTCTGTGGTTAGCGCGTCTGCTCCGCTGACCAAAGGGTCAACGGTCTCGAATCCCAGCCGGCGCCGGGTCTTTTTTATTTATTTATCGCACTCGCGGCGTAAGAGGTTAGATAGCCAGATAGACAGATGGATACATGCAGACGGCAGCAGTGGCTTGGAAGAGCCAAGCAACGCTATTCTGCATTGTGATCTCAAAAGAAGCGGGAAAGAACTACGAGGTTCCTGAAGACTGTCGTGTGTGGCGTTTTTGACTCACTCTCAATCTCAAAGTATCCAAAAGACGACGTACTATATTTCTTTTTGTGCGATATATGATGCATGTGGAGTAAGGTGTCCGAAATTATAACTGCTATCTATTATCTCGTTGCTCCATTCTCGTAGTAATCCCCAAACATGCCTCCGCGAACAACTGTGACACAAATTGGGGATTTTATTTTGAGCCGACTGGTTCTCCAGTATTCGCGTTTAAAATATTACCACACGTGGACTCCTCTCATTGCCTCCCAAATTTAAGCAAAGCCTAGTGCTTGTATCATGTACGAGTACCGAGAAATAAAATTTCATGAAACGTTAGGCGTTTCACTTTCGTTCAACTTCAGCACGCTGTATAAAAAAAAACATTTTTAATTTTTTTCTTTTCTTTCATTGCGTTCTCTTTACCACCCTTTTTGTTAGCAGAATACATTCCGTTAATAGTATTTGTCCTTGGTTTTGAGTTTTAAGTCTCCTAAAAATGTTGAAAATGCAAATGCCGATGGTATTTGACGATTTTCGTGGTGGCGTTTTTGACCACTCACATGTCAAGGTATTCAAGAGAGTTTCCAATATTTTTCATTTTGATATATGCAAGTCAGTAAAACAACATTCCATCTACTATTTGTCTATCTCAGTCGATCGTAACATCCTTAAACATGCCTCCGCGAACAACTGTGACCTAAACTGCGGATTTTTTGTTAGTCAACTATGTTTAGTTTTGTTTTAAAAATAATAAATTGAAATTGAACGAAAAGTGAAAACCTTCTCTGTTTCATAATTTATTTCTCAGTACTCGTACGTGACTAAGGCACAGAACTTTATTTAATTTGAAAGGCAACGAAAGGTTCTACACGTGGCATCATTTTAAAAGCAACAGTAAACGATAGTCGACTAACGAAAACAACCGCAGTTTAGGTCACAGTTGTTCGCGGAGGCACTTTTGGAGAGTTTTACAAAGATTGGATCGACGAACAATAAATAGTAGCTGAAATGTCGTTTTAACTGACTTGCATATATATAACAATGCACAAATATCGAAGCTCCCTTTTCGAATACTTTCGAGATCGAGAGTGGTTCAGATAACCCCACACACGAAAATCGTCAAAATCCCACTATCGGCATTTGCTCTTTTTTAGCATATTTAGAGGCTTAAAACTCAGAACCAAGTGCATAATACCTCTAGCGGAATGTATTCTGAGCTAAAAGAAAAGTGTAAAGAGAACGCGACGCGAGCAAAAGACAAAAATTAAATATATTTTTTTTATAAGGATGTTGAAGTTGAACGAAAGGTGAAAACCCTCTCAGTTTGATAATTTATTTCATCAATACTCGTACATGATAAAGAGCTCAAGCTTTGCTTAATTTGGAAGGCAATGAAGGGTTCTACATGTGGTAATATTTTAAAAGCGATACTAAACATAGTCGACTCAAAAACAAATCCCCAATTTAAGTTCACAGTTGTTCGCGGAGGCATGTTTGGGGATTTTCACAAAGATTGGAGCGACGAATATTAAATAGTAGTTATAATGCGGTCTTACCTACTATGCCTGTATATCACACTAAAAAGATATACGACGCTTGTCTTTTGAATACTTCGAGATTGAGAGGGATTCAAATACGCCACGCCACATACGACAATCGTCAAAACCTCGTCGTTCATTCCTGCTTCTTTGCGATTTTATTTCACAGAAACTAATCATGCCAGGACATCATAATAAAAAGGATTGTTCTTCTTGGAACATGCTCCACGAAATATAAAAATTTGAGGCGGAATAAAAAGTATGACTGCACACTTGTTGCCTGAATCCAAATGAAACCTTCCTTATATATGAGGGTGTATATATATATATTAAGCTCTTTTTTAACTTAACAGAATTTTAAAAAAGAACACTGAAATGCTAGAGTAATGCGGTCTGCGCAGGTGAATTATAGTGGCTGGCGGACATTATATTCAAGAAACCATACAACTGTAAAATGATTAATTAACTAAAATTGACTAATTAACTTTTTAATTAGGGGCTTTAGAGCACATGTTTATATTAGAGAAATGGTGGCAGTCAATGTTCAAAGCGAGCTCAGCTTTTAAAATTGCGAATCGAGCACGTGGTTCGAGATATTCACCTCTTAAATTTGCACCAGAAATCGGCCGATACCGAAACCAAAGTGGTGTGAGGAGCGCCGGAAGCACAACCCCGTCCTACGTCGGCGGGAACGCCCAGTGACGAAATTCGCGTCATGGTTTTGATTGACAGCGGCTCGCAGATGTTCGCGGTTTCCATTTGGCTGCTGGGCAGATAATGGACGAGTCATCTGACGGACCGGCACGAGGGCGCCTCGCCGGACGTGCAATATCAGTTACGAGTCATTTAGTCACGGTCGCAAGGAAGCGCGATGATAAAATGCATTTATGTAAAGAAGAATGATTCAGAAGTTCCAAGTTTCACGACGGAAACTTGATACTTGATCGGCGATGATAAAATAAAGAAATAAGTTTAGTACTGATAGCTAGATAAGTAACATGTTCTGCGATCGCGGCTAACTTGACGAGCACGCGGCTCGGTTCTTCGTGTTGATTAAGCTATAACACAGTGATGAGATGGATTCCCCTGCCAGGTCAAGGTACTCCATCGAGGAAAAGGTGGATATGGTGCGGGCGTGCGCCGAAATGAACGGCAATTATAGGCTAGCCGCGAGGCTGTATGCATCTCGCTACCCAGGACGGTCGGTTCCCACCCATATTACGATCATGAGCGTTTTTAAAAAGTTTCTCGAAACTGGTTCCGTGTGTCAGCAAAGGCGCAAGAAAGACGTGACTTTAAATCAAGATCTCGAGACAGACATCCTTGCGTCTGTGAGAGCCAACCCTGAAGCCAGCACCCGACAAATTGCTCGAGACTCGGGAAAAAGCGTAAGCTTTGTATGGAAGTTGCTGAAGAAGCACCACTTCCATCCCTACCACGTGTCCCTCCATCAAGACCTCACGGATTTTGACTGTCAAAAGCGGCTGGACTTCTGCAACTGGGCCTTAATCCAGACGGAAGAGGACGAGGACTTCCTTCACAAAATAATCTGGACCGATGAGGCGAAGTTCTGCCGGGACGGTAACGTCAACCTACACAATGCCCATTACTGGTCGGACGAGAACCCCCATTGGCTAAGGATGCATAATCACCAGGTCAAGTGGTCCGTCAACGTGTGGTGTGGCATTTTGGGTGACAAACTGATCGGACCCTATTTCTTTGAGGGAAACCTTAACGGCAACGACTACGCGACAAATATCTTGGACGGAGTCGTGGACAACTTTGCCTGCGACCTGCCGCTCGCCGTCCTTCAGAAAACATGGTTCCAGCACGACGGCGCACCTCCCCACTTTGTGGCTCGCGCTAGAACGTGGCTTGATGAGAACTTTCCAGGTCGGTGGATCGGACGCTCGGGACCTATGTTCTGGCCTCCGAGATCCCCCGACCTCACACCACTGGACTTCTTCCTCTGGGGGTACGTTAAAGACCAGGTGTACTCCACAGAACCCCTTAATCTGGCTGACCTCAAGCGGAGGATAGTCTCCGCATGTGCCAGCATTCCACCAGATACCATTCGCAGCGCTGTGAGCTCTGTCAAAAAGAGGATCATGCTGTGCATCGCAGCGGAGGGAATGCACATTGAGCATTTTATTTAAACGTTGCTTTCCGTACAGTTATCTTCAGGGCAGGTGTACTAATTGTATCTATTATCAAATCCCTGAGCAATACGTAATAT
>JAZHYW010069327.1:0-44822 GCA_037355805.1 Ixodes ricinus
ACCTCTGTACTGAGATTTCTGTTATTTTATTTCTCCATGTCCAGGGTTTAGATTACAATGTTCCTAACAAGCACTTGCATATTTTCACTTCCAGTGTCCAGCACTTTTGTTTTTCGCACACCTTCACTAGTTCTTCCATGTACTCATGGAGAAAAACTCTTCCCTGTGTACAAAAATCGCAAAACTCATTGCACCTAAAGCGGGCCTTAAAGGACATCCCGACGGCAGCCCATCCCGATTTAGGCGACCCCGCTTTTTTTTTTTCGGTTGTGTTTTCCTACGGCAATTCACCTTTTTCTGGAACCTCCGGGGTGAGCCTCCGAGACAACGTTCATTGTTGAGTCCCCTCCTCCACGCTATACGCTCCCGCCGTTGAGCTTGCAGGGAGTAGCATCCTTCGGTTGAGATGACCTTGTCGGGGTCCTGGGGCCCGGCGTCGCCAATGTCGTAGGCGGGTATCCCCACGCCCCCCGGCACACCCTTTCCAGGACCAAGGGTTGAACTCTCGGGATGCGTGGAGAGACAGTGCCTGATGGCAGAAGGAGATTAACCAAATAAACATTTTTTTTTTGGCCTCAATTTTTTTTTTTTTTTTTTTTTTTTTTCCAGTGTGACACTTATTGCAGCTGATATGCTGACTTAAGTGTACCATATTTTCTGGGCTATAAGACAAAGCTTTGTATAAGTCACACCCTCCGATAAACTGGCTGTATTCAGGAAAAAGTTTGTGTATAATTCGCACCTATACATTTGCACCAACGGCCGGCATGGTGAAACTGCATTGAAGCGCTCATATATATGTGTATTAGGGTCACAATATACGTGCAAGCGAGAGAGTTTCAATTTTCTCGTGAACGAACCGAACGTGAACCGAACCTGTGGCAGAAATTTTGCTTTTTTAAAAGAGTGCATATATGTCTCGCAGTCGCACAAAGTCACGCCGACGGAGGTTATGGAAAAAGAAAGTGTGACTTGTACACCAGAAAACATGGTAGTTTAGTTCCCACTCTTATTTGGTTTTGATATGGATGGGTGTTGTTCACGACTGCGCCCAGAGCGAGCACAGTCGTGAACGAGTTCCGCCAGAGCAACTGATGCATATCAAAAACCCGAGGTTGGCAGTCGTACTGCACTGGTCAAATCGATCGAGAACGGAGACGTGAGGCACCACGTGGATGCTGGACCAATTTCCTGCCATCTAGACATTTGTGCAAAGAGCCTGACTTGGCTACAGTACCCTTGTCCAATGCGCTGGCATCCTTCCGGGCAGCTGCAGAGGAAGCCTCAGATCCGGTGGGCATGCACTCGAAGAGACACGGGCTGTTGGAGCATCCACTGCCACCTGTTCAGAGCACGGGGCCAAGGTTACAGACGAGTGTCGGCCATCACCGTCTTTCGTTTGATTCTCGGAGTGCTGTTACGAGCTCATTTTCATAGACTCAATATCTCCGAAAGCTGCACCAAACCCAGAGTTTTGGGTGTCAGCGAAAGATAGAGATGACAGTGGAGTCGCCAGAGAAGTGTAATTTCAGAGAGAACTTTTCGCAAGCTCTCGCTATTTTCACGTCAAAACTTGCAGAAGCGAGCACTTTCCAAAAAATTATATCTCGCTATATGTTTTTAGGGTGGCACGTGATTTATGAATTGCCATTCTGTGCTACTGGAAATCGGCATCATGCTTATAAGCTTCTGAAGAGGATGAAGAGAAAGATATTGGCTAACTCCATTTCTGACATCTGACATGCTCTTCTGTAACACATTTTTGACTGAATAATTTATGTTTTAATGTGGTTGTTTTAGCATACTGCAGATACATTAGACTGCTGCAATTGAGTTATAGTAATTCACTTTTTGAATTGGATTCAAAGCCATTACCTTCTTTTAATTTGTACAGGCAGATTTTGAGGGGGACGTCATATATTGGACTAAGTGTAACATAGAATACCACAGAGAGCCCATTCAAAATTTGGCGACAGTTGTAATGTTGAAAAACTGGTGGATGGGCTCCTCTTAAAGGTGAAAGCAAAAATGCAGATGGTGGGTTTCACCGCTTTGGACCAGCACATGCCCATCAGGCTCCACTACTTTGCACTGGCGCACACACGTGATGGGCACTTACTGGGGGCGCGAGCGCATGCTCGGCATTTCACAGTAATGTGAAGCTGTCATTAAGAACTGCAGCAACTGTCCAAGGAAGCAAACATATAAAAAAGACTGACATAACTGGAGGCTAAGATGAAGCGGGGTTGGGGGACAGGACGCACATACAAGCTGACCTCTGTTGCCCATCTGTCCATGCTCACTGCTGGCAGTGGGCCTCGTTTTTACCAGCTCGCCCGCATTTCAGCTTTCTGTCCGGTTAGAAAGAGAAGCCCAATTACCGACACAGCTGGTCATGATCTCGTCGAAACTGAATCCGTTGGGGCAGCTGCACAGAGTAGCTGCCCACAGTGTTGACGCAGTTTGCCGTTCCACACGGCTGCGACAGACATTCGTTGTCGTCTGCAAGAGAGCCAGTGACATACTATTAACGGGCAAATCGTAAAATGGCGCAGTCTCCCGCTTCTTGTGGCATTTACGGTTTCTCTCTAGGGCCTATCTTGGCTTGGGGACCAGTGTAATAAGTAGGGGTGTACGAATAGTGGATCGGATGGAATACGTGATCATTCGTAACTTTCGCAATGTAAGGGGGATACGACATGTTGGCTCTCTTTACAGTGTTGAAACTAGGAATGACACTGCGCTATTTGATTCAAACCACTATGGAGACGTGACCAGACAACCCTAGGAACCGCGTTACAACAAGCATGCCCGACTGCGTTCACAGGAGGGTGCCTTTCTCACGAAAATGACAGAGCAAACTTGCGTCCAACAGTACTTGGTGCTCTGCCACATCGCTGCTTGTTCCTACGCTGAGAAGCGTGCACAAGGTAAAAGCTTTTTGAAAATCATAGTGAAGTACTGTTCAGTAGTGCGATGCATAATGTGCCACCGTTCAATCACTTTTGTCTACAATGTGGTGTGGACCCTATTGTGGTTGTCCTTGTATACTTCCCCTGTCCTTGTATACTTCCCTCTTTACACTGACCCCACTTGAGACAACCCCCAAGTTTACCTACTGTACTTAACAAGGCAATACCGATTTTAAGTAATCGTCCAAGCTGGAGGTTTACTCTAAATCATCCCATTGTTAGGGTACGTGCGGTGTCTCGCTTGGTCATGGTGGGAAGAAAACAAGCTCGTGTAATTTACTCGTAAAGGTTTTGCAATTGAAGGGGTACTCCGCCGATTTCTTTAGCTTACCAAACTAACTAAATCTTCTGAATACCCGGGCGCTGGTCTTTCCAACAGGCTCTTCGGTATTTCTGAATTCTTAAGTAATCAATAAAACAGCAAATGAAAGCGATGCTAAAATCAGCATTCAGATTTCCTTGCGCTTTCCAGTGGCGTGATGCCACTGGCAGGCAGGCTTGCAGGTCGGGTAGGCAGTCTAGAAAACGGATGGTTCCACATTTGTTTTGCGCTGTTGAGCTCACGCTGTAGTGAGCCCCCACAACAGTAATTTCACCTTATCAAACTTGTCGTAATTTTTACGGAAACAGGTTCTACTGCTCAAAGAGTGAACCCATGCCTGCCACTGGCATTTTTTTTTCTTGAGTGTTGCTTGCCAGTAGAGATTTCAGTTGTAAAACAAATGGCAAGGACCAAAATTGTAGGAAAAGCATTTCTTTGGCACAACGTTTTGGGGCACAAGTTCGGCTGTATCTATAGGCGTGTCGAGCCAGTTTTAAAGCAAATCAGCGACTAAAAGAAGAAAAAAAATGGTGACTGAAAAAAGAGTGTGAGCTTGAACACTGACCCAGACACTGGTTCCAGTAGGGGTGCTGCTTGAACCCTGGTGGGCACGTGCAGCGGTACGAGCCTTCGAGATTCTCGCAACCGTGCGGACACCTGCTCGGATCCGCACATTCGTCCGTGTCTTGAAAAGAGAGGAAGAGGCTTTAGCTTGTACTCTGGGAAAGCTCTTTCTGTGACTGCCTTGATTGTAAGTTTCTTTGTGACTTTTTGTGTCAGAGAGTAGAAGTCACGAGACATGTTCAGATCCTTCTGCTATCCACACTTGTTCAGATCCTTCTGCTATTACGTGAGGGGTGCCCAAATATTTTGTGTGAGCTAGATTCTATTTTTCAGCCTAATTTGACCAGTTGTGAAGTATGGCTAGAGATAAAGACTGAAAGAGGGACAATCATGAGTACAATCTAGAGCATTTGCACAGGGGCTGCTAACGTTAATTCTAGAATCAACCAATTTTTTTTTTCTATTTTTTTTGTTTGTTTAAATGCGAGTGATTCATCAGTTTCCGAATTTGCCGACATGTTGTTTTGATTTAGTTTTGATTATTGGAAGCAATTTTCGCACTGTTACCGACACCGGAAGTCTTAACCATAGTGCAAGTTGACAAATGTGCTTTTGGAAAAGGTTTATAAAGGAGGGTATTACGAAATATTCCCCCCCTTAATTTCAATGAACAGCAGCCAACAGAAGCGTTCAATAAAACAACCTAAAGTAGCACAAGCTGGGAAAGAACACAACTGCAACAGGGCACAACTCGCAGAATGTGTTTCACTAAGCTTGACATATTTGATTCGTCAAAGAAAAAGGGCGCCATGAATACCAGTGGCTAGAAAAATACACTGGATTTGGAAGGTACACCTACCCTTGCAAGACTGCCCTGAAACATCCGTGATGTAGCCACGGGGGCAATTGCACCTGTAGCTTCCCGGCATGTTGGTACACGTTCCGCTGGGAGCGCAGAGGTGTGGTTGCTCACGGCACTCGTTGACATCTGTCGCAAAAGAGATACGTTCGGCGAGTAAGGTCAATGGTCCTTATGCCAAATTACCCAAGCACCAAGGAGAATGCTGGGAATGTAGGTACATGCACTGCACGCGCTTGTCCCGTCCATAAAACGTTCAAAGTAAATAAGTCGTTGACGAGCACACGTGCAAAGCGTCGTTTGCTTTATGTTTTGGCTTTGGAACAGTTACTGCTGCCGAGACCAGCACGTGCAGTGTGTGCGACTTCACTCGCAGCATGCTCTCTGGTGCTCGAGTATTTAGCAAAAGCTCCTATTCATTAAGGCCCCGCATTAATTGAAACTTACCCAAGCACTGGCTCTCGAGTACGTTGTAGCCGTCTTTGCAGGAGCACCGGTAGCTTCCCTGAGTGTTGATGCACGAGTGCTCGCAGTTGTGTCTGTCCGTCGCGCACTCGTCCACATCTGGAAATGCATCCAGCACGAACCTCTTGGAACTTGATGCTTACTTGCGAAATGTGCAAAATGTGCTTGCTGTATCAGCACAGCAATGCCCCCAGACGTATCGTACTACTATCGGATCAGCTCGCGTCGACCGATAAGCTGCTTCCGCAGTGAACTCCCAGTCTTTCTGCACGCCCTTCCATCTTAATTTCTGTGTACGGCATGCCCTCGTCTGCCTAAATTTGCCACAATAGAACAGCGCGGAGCAGGATAGAGTTTTCTGGTCCGGCAACTGCCACGACCCGTTTTTGTGACGGACTCCCGGTTTGAGATCGTGCCAGCCGAGACAAACATTCAGAAAGTTAACAGTCGAATTATAGATAATTAGTTTGCTATGGTTGCTGGCACAATGAGAATGGCAGGGTGCGTTTTTCGGAATGCCCATCCTTCAACACTCACTTCGTGCCTTCCACTGTGTTTCGGCTCCACAGAGCGCTCGAGGTGCCTGAGATGCCAAAGCACTGTCAAAGGTAGGAAGCTTGCACTGGGGACGGGACAACTGCACCGTTAGCACTTTCTCAGCGACTATCATGTCGCACTGCGTGCCTTTACGACTATGGCAGTCAGTAACTTTGCCTGAAAGAATTCCGTTATCTCGAGAGTCCTGTTCATTAAGGAATTGTTTTCAGTTGAAAAAGAAAGACCCAGTACATACACGCTCACAGAGTTGTTTATCCTAGTCCCTTGATAGCCTAAGACCTGGTGCACTCTTGCATTCACATCTGGCTAACTTGAGAACAGACTAGAACTAGTCTACGTATGCAATACATATTCACACTTCCCTGGCGTAGCCAGCCCATTGCTTCCCTCTGGCCATTCTTTTTTAAAAATTACTGAGCTAGTAGAGCAGTAACTACTATATGCACATCCCCTATTAGGGAGTTTTAGTAGATTACTCTGATACCTTCGATAATGACACGCGACAATGATACGATGCATGCGCAATCTGGCAGAGCATCGGGTATCGTTGTCGGAAATATCGGAATTATCTACTAAAACTCCCCATTAGCATTGGTGTTTCGAACGTTGCAGATAAACTATTTCACCTTTACAGGAGACTTTGTCTTCCGCCAGGACGTAGCCGTCATCGCAGGAACAGATGTAGCTGCCCTCTGTGTTGAGACACTTGGACTTGCACGGCGAAACCGGGAGCTCACACTCGTTGATGTCTGCACGCCCCCAAAGTGTTCCCAAAACCAGCGTGTGACTCTATGCGAAGTTGTATAACTGACTGTATCAGTTGTCTCGCAGAGAGTTATCTGTTACCGTCAAGCTCTCCCGCAGTACCAGTACTAATACTACAGACAACCTTTTGAAAAATTGTTTTTTGAAATTGGTGGAATCGTTTTGAACGAACGGCGTCGCTGTAAAACATAAATTTCCTAAAATTAAAAAAAAATTTGGTTTTGTGCTCACCAACACAGCGTGTCCCCGTGGAGTCCGTCTTGTACCCTCGGTTGCAGAGGCAGCGGTACGAGCCCTGTGTGTTGATGCAGCGCCCGTTGTTGCACAGAGTGCGGCAAGGTCTCGCATTCGTTGACGTCTGCATCAGTGCCGTATGGATCAGTATTTGGCGAAGTGGTCGTAGCGCAAGCGCTGCGATAGATTTGATGAAGGACTACGATTTGAGCGGCACGTGCATTGTCGTGAGCACAAACGCCACAGACCACACTCACTACAGTCCTTACAGTCACTACAGTAGCAGAGGTGCTATGGATTCGGATATGGATTTACGGCTGGCCTCGGCTATCGGCGATAGCTGGCTCGTGTTATTTTCCGCTTGATTTTCCGGTTCATGAGTTTTCCAGTTTCCTTTTGTTATTTATTTCTACCATTTTCACTGGTAAAAGTGACAAACTTGCTCCCTCCGCCAAAACAAAAAAAAGCCTTTTTCTTAATTTATTGCTTCTTCATGCGCTCTCTCTCGGCAAAACTATTGCACAAGGTCAGTGCGGCTGCATGGCGCAATCTTTAACTCTGTCTTGGCTTGCCGACCCTCCTCCATTTGTGTACTTCCGTTCGCGTTCATGTGGTTGTGTTCACCCGCATAAAAAGAGATTCCATAAAGTCAATGCAGCTTCGCGACACGATCTTCGACTTTGGCGTAAAAGAGATTGCACAAAGATTGGTGCAGCTGCACGATGCGATCTTCGACATTGTATTGTGGCTTGCCGACCCTCCACCGCTTGTGTACTTTCATTTACGTTCTGTAACTTCACTCCTTGAAAGGTGTTTTATGATTGATCTTTTATTTCATGTTTTTTTATCAGTCACATGTGTCACATTTTTCTTATTGCATTAAAGGTAACCTTTACATAAATGTTAGCTGAAAAAAAAAATCCAGTTGTGTTTTGATTGAGCATTCTTGTTTAATTTACGTCAAATAGAAAATATTTGTTTTCAAAAATGTTCTTGTTCGAAACTATTCATATTAAAAATATTCTATTTGATTCGATTTGTAACCCTTATTATTCGATTCGCTTCACTTCGAAAGATTTTGATATTCGCACACCTCTACATACAGATCCATTTAATTTCTTGTGTTTTTGTAGAGTGATCACTGCAAGATGACAAACACCATACCTTGCCCGTCCTTGTTGAATCCCGTGCCGAGCTCGCACTAGCCGAGGTTAAACTCTTCTGTAAAGATAAGGTCACGGTCTTGAGCATTAAAACATTCGAGACCAAGGACAATAAAACGGGTAAGTTTGCTCGATTCCAAGACAAGGGACTGACGCGTGTTCCGTTGCGGACACGCTTCGCAGTGAGAGCCCCAGACAACGCCAACGCTGCAACAGCATTCATCGCGCGACGTCAGACCCAGCAGCCCGTTTGAGTCGGGGCACGAGCTTGCTGTTCGGTAGCAGGTGCCAAGTCTGTTGTCTGCAAGTAGAGTAGGAAAAAGTGTGACACAGATGGTCCTCGTGAATCGCAGGTGTGAGACGCGGTTGAAAAAACAACTTGGAAATGTACAGGGTGGCCAGAACGGATCCTAACGCCGTAAGATGAACAGGAAAAATCGGCGCCTGCACAGGAGGATGCCAAAACTTTCGCCGAACGTGCACTTCTACTCTGCGTCACTAGTTGCGTGCATTACGGGTGATGGCAGGGCCAGGCAAGGGAAGAAAGGGCAAACACTAGGAAGGCTTGGGAGGAGGAGAGAAACCTTCCCTCCTCTCTAAAGTTCATAGTGCCCTCCCTTTCTCCCCACACCCTCCGTTACCCTCCTCTCTTGTCCCGCCTTCCCAGTGCTTGCTCTTTCTCACCTCGCCTGGCATTGCCTTCGCCTGCACTGCACACAACCAGCGACACGGAGTGTAGGTGGTGGATTTTACCCTGTGAAATTCCAAAAAGTAGCAGCTCCTTTCCTGTGAAACACGATACCAACAGACTTGCTACGGTCAAAGGTTAAACAAGTTCACAGACGATCGAGTTAGAAATGTTTCAGTAGTTTGTTGGTGTCCTGCCTCACAGGAAGGAGCTATTATGCCTTGAAATTTCACAAGCTAAACTCAACCACCTAAATGCACATTCGGTGTCAAAGATTGAGGTTTCCGTGTGGATGTCACAATTTTTCCCCGTTTTTTTGCGGCGCTAGGATTCATTGTAGCTCCTCTGGTACAATGATCTCTTTATCCCTGATATTTACCTGCTTGCCATTCACAGTGAGCACAATACACCATTTCATCTGGCATTAGTGCTATGGGCGAATAGAGGATTTTGGGTCCGAATTGAATTTGAAGCGAATAATGATTTTGGCTGAATAATTTCGAATCGAATAGTTCGAATAGTACAAGCAACAAATACCATAAGATATGTTTAAACTATAGTTTTATATTTGCCCTGATTTGGAGTAATAAGAGCACTGTAATTGTTAATTTTAAGGGTATTGAATTCGGGAACACGAAATGGTCGGAAGCTTGCGCCACCTGGCCGGAAATCAAGCCAGAGTAAGTCAAACCCGCTACATCTGAACTCGCAAAAAAACGTCTACCAGTTCGATATAGCGGGTAATTTGATATGAAAGTTTTAATGAATCTGACTCAAAAATCCACTTTCTGCTGAAATATTACACAATGAAGTAGTCTTGCATCTTCTGCTGCTTTTTCGTCATTGCATCCGCGATAACAATATTTTTCTATGCTATCGACAGACTCCAAAATGCTGAAGCCGCTGCCTCAGCATTCGATGCGATCGATGTAACAGGTTCAATATAATTCAATGTGAAACGGGCTTGATATAGTCGGGTTTGACTATATTTAGAAAGGTTGAATAATTCTATATTGTTGAATAATTTGGTATTGTCGAGATAATTTAATACAGTAAACTTTCGTTAATTCGACCTCGACGGGACCTTGAAATTTGGTCGAATTATCCGAATGATCGAATTAAAAAAAGGACAGAAAAACGGTTAAAATTAAACTTCCTTTTATTGTCCAAAGTACTCACGGATGGTCTGCTGCCGTCTGCGCTTAAAACGCGTGTCCAAAAGCATGCTCCGGAGAGCAGCGTAACTAAACGTCACGTCCCCAAAAAATCGCGCTAAACAAACAAAAAAAACGAAAAGTAAGTTTTACGAGCCGATTTTGGCGCCGAGCAGCCAGACCGTCGGCGACAGAGAAAAATAACAAAAAAAAGGAAAAGAGAACTTGCGCTTTCCGACGCGCAAGATGGACCGCACACGATGCTACAGAAAAGCGCTTTGAGAGCGCGCGCTGAGAAAGCTTTACAAGCCGACTTTGGCGCCAAACAGCCAAACCATCGGCGACAAAAAAAAAAATAACAAAAAAAAAAAGGAAAAGAGAACTTGCGCTTTCTGGCGCGCAAGATGGACCGCACACGATGCTACAGAAAAGCGCTTTGAGAGCGCGCGCTGTCTCCGCGCCCGACCACGTGCTATGTTCTCCGCGCTACTCCACGCCAGATTGGTTGCGCTGGCTCGTGTCATTCGCTACGGTCCATCTCAACGGCGTAGAGGAGCAGGCGCATATTTGCGCACGTTCGGCTTTGCAGCAAAGGGCCCGTGTTTCGCCGTACGTTGGTGGTTTTTCTGCCGTGGTGCCGTGCAATGTGAGCCCGCGCGCATTCGCTCGGGACGAATTATCCGATGCGGAGTCTTCCCGAGTTCGAACTATCGAACTTTTCCTCCCATAGAAATGTATGGGCGCTCGCCGGGACTTTTGAACACGATCGAATTAAACGAAAAGTCGAATTAACCGAGGTCGAACTAACGAAAGTTTACTGTATTGTCGAATAATTCGATATTGTCGAATACTTAAATTCGATTCGAAGCGAATGCCGAACAGAACAGAATTCGATTGACTATTCGTAATAACCGAATATTCGCCCATCCCTACTGCTGGCACAAACGCATGGCTCAATGTAGCACCCCATTTGCACGGGAGCTTGTGCCTATGAAACAAACCAAGACGCAGGCTCATGCCAGCAGCTTTGACAGCATTGCATACTAATGAAAGAGCATATCTATTGGCTACTTTAGAAAAGTGCTGGAAACTACAGGAGCTTTTGTATGTCTACTGCATTTATGATGACAGGTAATGCCCATGCATTCGACAAAGTGAAATGCTGTTAGTGTGAAGACGTGATCACCAATTTTAGTATCTTATTAAAATTGATCCGAGTGAGAAACTATAACTTTAATCATAATTTAGACTTCATACCATATCAAAGCTGAATGTTTTGATAGCCTAAACATGTAAGGTGACACATAAAATTAATTTGTGTTATCTGCGTGTTTCTAACAACAGTTGTGTTGCTCAGGCATGGTTTGCATGTGGTTACAAACCCTAGTTTGTGTAACTGAGTTTGTTTGCATGGGGCAAGTTTGGTAAACTACACAACACAAACAAACCTAGGCCAACTCTTTTGTGGAGGCTTTCTAGGGTCGATTAAAACACTGCGTCCAATAGTGTGAGATGTTCCGTCTACTGCTTTTAAACTCAGGATCCCTGGGTTCTGCAGCGCAAGCTTTCGCTACACATGCTCCGACCACCGATCCCCCGCTGATTCTCAACTGCTATTTTCTTTCCATAACACTATTCATAAATAAATAAAAAATGCATCGACACAAAAGAAGAAACAAAGAAAACAAACGGGGCATCCCTCCATTAAACAATTAAAGGAATGTGACAGACTGATTAATCAGTGAAAAGTCACTATTGGAAGTATACTTAGTGAATTTCTCTAGTGGTCTTATTTGGATGCTTGGCCAATATTTGAATGCTATTGAACTGCAGAGTACAGCCACATTCGTTACGGTGCACGGCAAAGCGCCCCGACGGAGCGCTGTCGTGAGGACAGACGGTGCTCACGGGCCCTGTCAAGTCTTTCTTTTTTGTGCTGTTTTATTTATTGTTTTCTTGTTATGCATTGGTTGGGAAACTGGGGCAAGGGCGTACTCACCTAAACACTGCTTTCCGTTGCTGCTAGGCTCAAAGCCGTGGTAGCAGCGACAGCGATAACCCCCGTGCGTGTTGATGCACTCTCCGTTCTGGCAGATGTCGGGATTTTCTTGGCACTCGTTAATGTCTGCAGTGAAGGAGATTTCTCAAATGACTATCGGTGGTTTACAGCAGGCCCCTCTTCAAAAGTGATTGATTCAGGAACATGATACACTTGTCATGTTCATGTTCCGAGAGGCACAATTGCATGTGTACAGGCTTTTAGAGGTGAATGCGTGCATTAACATGTCGCGGCATCCTGGGCTTTATTGCAAAGCCATTCACGCGAATCTGTATCGTTTGCTGCATTGCTACAAACAGCTGAATTCACTATCTGTTGCAATGACAGCATAAGTAGCTATTAAGTGGTTATTTAATGATGGTGATCATTAAAGCACCAGTCAACTGAATCAGATTATTCTAGACATTGTAATTTGTCGATAGCGAATGTTTGCCTGTCTATTTTAGTCATTTTCGCTAAGTGAATACTACTCAACCTCGTAGAGTTTCAGACTTCAGTGATGTCGTGCAGTAGCTAGTAAGGCACCAATGAGTATAACCGTATCAATTACACATAATTAGTTTAACCTTCTCGCCCCTCTAATGATGTTTGGGAATGGAAAATGATTTGGAAAGGCCATGCCAGGCTAAGCACTATAGTATCTATCAAAATCCCCATGGATATAATATGGGAATATTATATTAACCGAATTATTATATACTGTAAATCCCTTAATGTTCACAAGCCCTTAATTTACGCAAAATTTGCAAATTGAAAATATTCGCAAAATTTAAGGGCAAGCTAAATTTCGCTTCTTAAAGGGACACTGACAGGGTATTAATGCTGACCAAGGTTTTTATTTTTACATTACATATGAGAGCCCAACTACCCAGAAAACAACCCGCGGCTCGAAATTTGTTTTCTTTCCGACTGAAAGCAGCCGACCGAGAACTGGCCAATTTGAGTCGCGCTCACTCTTTCTCGATGGCAATGTGCTGTTTTTTAAGGTTTAGACACAACCACCGAATATAATCAAAGTCGTAGGTCATTGAAGGCACACACACAACATTAAAAATATAAAGAAATATGATATAATTCTTTATGGCTTCTAAAAAGTTGCAAAATGCGTTGTTTGAGAAAGAAAAAAAAAGTATCACAGCCACATGACATCTGCCATCTCTCTCCTCTATATTTCTTCTTCCTCCCAAGTCCAGCTTCATTTCAAGCAGTTCCGTTTCTTGACTTTATTAAAAATGTATGTGACGCTGTAGCAAAATGTTGATTTACACCGTAATAAATCAGCCTGGCAAAAAATAAAAAATAAATTTTGGGGTGTGTCAGTCTCTTTTAACAGTTTCAATGCAGGAGTCTGGAATTCACAAAATTTAGTGGACGTAATTACGTCCTCCGTGACCGATTCGCAAAAATAGGGGCGCCAAAAATAAAGGGTTTTACAGTATTCATATCTTTATTGGGCCTTGGTCTGGCAACAGCCAAGGAAAAACTGCAATCAGCTTATTCACAAACTCCTGTTGCGGTAGAGCTACTGTTGTGATACATATTTTTTAACGAAAAAAACCTGGGGTTTTTACTGTGCCCGTTGAATCCATACCTTTGCAGTCGTCTCCGCGGCCAGTTGATCTCATGCCGTCGGGACATATGCACTGAAACGTCCCCACAAGGTTTTTGCAAGCATAGCGACAGCCATGATCTCCAGATGCGCACTCGTCCAAATCTGAAAAAAAAAAAAAAATTGGATTAGCTTTTAGTGTGTCATTTATTCTACTTAGCCGCTCATGGATAATTTAGGGCTCTGGTCTCATGACTGGCATGTAAAAAAGCACACATGAAGCTTCAAAGGGGCTACTGAAAGGCCACTGTGGTTTCTAGCATACTAATACATTTTTATAATTGCTAGTGTCTAGGAATAATTTTTAGGTATTCGAAAATACACTATATGCAGGTGTCTAAAAATCAAAACATAAAAAAATACTGTTTAATATTTTTATTTAATAATAACCAAATTAGAATTGTGATATTGTCTTGGCAAAACTGTAGCAGAGAACAGACAAGAGTGCTATTTGTGAAGTTGACTTTATAGTGGGATTAAAAAGAGTGTCTTATTTTACCATTATGATTTGTTTGCCAAGTGGCTTTGCAGTAGAATATGTAGCTTTAATAGGTGTTATTACAGAGAGCACAAGTAGCTGTACAGTACGATATGTCTGGAGAACACTTACCTTGGCAATGCTTCCCATCCGGCGCTAAAGTGTAGCCATAGGGGCAAGTGCAGCGAAACGAGCCAGCAGTGTTGAGGCAGCGGAAGGCGCAGTCATGAATGCCCAGAACACACTCGTTGAGATCTAGGCGGAAACAAGAAGACGAGGCGTCGAGATAGCTCACGGGCATTTCGGTCAACTCTACGTTTGTTCAGGGTTTCCGTTCAGGAGTACAGACTTTGCAGTCCAGTTATTTGCTTGCTATCTTTCCTACTGCTTATTTCTTGTGGTGAAAATAACATTAGAAAAGAAGACAAAGCATGGCTCTCGGTGGCATTGTTCCAAAAGCATGCACTCTTTCGAGTCTTCTTTCTTTTTTCTGGCTACCCGACTACCGATTGACCTTCTCTCGTCTGCTGATTGACCATCTGCTACAGATTGCAGCGCGGGCATGTACTGTTCGTCCCACTAGTTTGCATTCAGAACTCCTTAATCACCTTGACATGTTGTTTGTTGACATTTTAAATGATGACCTCATGTCGTTCAAGAGGAGCATTGCACTCTTTTAGATGCGGAGCATCTCTTGCTCGGGCCTATGTCCCGCGGCCTTGGCGTCGTAGTCCGCACTCGCACTACGCACGCGCAACTCTCCTCCTTCCCTCTCTCCAACAGCTGCGCGTTACTCTCTCCGCTCGCTCTCTCTACCAGCTGCGTGCACTGCGCGTGCGTTCGCTTCTCCTCACACCGCGCGCGCACGCGCAACTCTCCTCCTCTAGTCTCCTCTCCTTCAAGTGTGAAAAAAAATAAACGGCGAGCGTTCCAAGTTTCTCTGCCGCGAGCCGCGACGAAGGCTAGCGTAGGGGTCACGCTAGGGCAGTCGGTGGCGCCATCTCTCGACGTCGGCACGCAACTGACTCTTCCTCGGAAACAACACGATGCTCCGCATCACCCCATGGTTCCCCTCGGGAAGATGGTGTATTTATAGTGTGTTTTTGCAGCGCTGTGTTCCGAATATTTTTTGTACCGTACTGTTATAGGCCCATACCTGTTGGTAAGCACAATAAATAAAAAAAAATTCTTCGTTTCATTAGCCAATTTGATTGTAGTCAGAAGGCATGAATACCGTAAAAACCCGCATATAATACGAGGTTGTTTTCCCAAATTTTGCCATGCAAAATTTGCAGCTCAGTATACGCGGGTCTCAACAATTTTCAGCTTCGATGGAGGCGCGATCTAACGCAGTTCGATGTAGTTTCGGTTTCGAAGCAATATGGCGTTCAAAACAGCTATCATCATCATTAAAATCACAATGTCCAGGCGCCACCATCCGTCCACAGTCAGGCGGTCGGCTGAGGCAATGGTAGTCGGTGCGAAATCATTTGCTCGCTGCCTTCACAACAAAGTTGTTTTGGTTGCAGAAGACATCGGCAACAGTGCTGCCGGACGACAATTTGCCGTAAATGAAGGCAGCATCCGCGGATGGAGACGACAACAAAAGCAAGCTCTGTTCGCAGCAACGGAACAAGAAGAAGCTTTAGAGGCCCAAGAATGGCGTGTTCGCCGACGTCGAGAGCAAGTTTCAGCGACTTTGTGAAAGAGAAACGTGAAACGGCACCTCGCGACCTCGCCGTAAACATCGAGCTGCTGCAAGAGAAGGCGAGAGAACTTTGGCGGAGCCGACATTGGAGCTGCTAGCTTTATGCGCTCGCGCCAGGTTTTCACGTAGCGTCAACACACGCTTGCACGCTTGCTGCTCGCTCTTTCAAAAAGTGCGGGAGTTCAAATGCCGCTCGAAGGCACTGAAGACGACTGCCTTTGGGAGGAGGTGTCGGACAAGGAGTCTGATGGACGTGATGACAGTGATTAAGGTTCAATTATGACGCAAATAAACGTTTTCCTTAAGACTTCCTGTGTCGTATCTTCAGCGCGGAAAATTTTCGCGGTCTTTAAATTGTTTTATTATACGCGGATAAAACTTTTTTTTCTTTTTTCACTGTCCTCAAATTATGCCTCGTATTATATGCGGATTCGTATTATATGCAGGGTTTTTACGGTACATACAACCACGAAAAAGTGTGGGTCACTGGGCCTTCTCTGTACCCGATTAAGCTGCAGACGAGCACCATGACAATTTGCATTTTTGACGCTGTATGATTGGTCCCTTCAACTGTAGTGTCGGCTGTGTCCGTACTTAATGCAAAACAAACTATAAAGACGACAAATTTAATTTTGTTTCTCTTGACGTTACGTGCGGTGCCACCTACAGCCCCTAGATAGGTTACGCTTAGAGTATGGTTATTTCTAGGCATGGGCGAATAGAGGATTTCGGGTCCGAATCGAATTCGAAGCGAATAGTGATTTTGGCCGAATAATTTCGAATAAAATAGTTCGAATAGCACAAGCAACAAATACCACAAGATATGTTCAAACTATAGTTTTATATTTGCACTTATTTGGTATTAGAAGTACTGTAATTGTTAATTTCAAGTGTATTGAGTTCAAGAGCACGCAATGGTCAAAATGGCCAGAAGCTTGTGCCACCTGGCTGGAAATCTAAGCCAGAGTAAGTCAAACCCGTTTATATCGAACTCGCAAGAAAACGTCTACCAGTTCGATATAGCGGGTAATTCGATATAAAAGTTTTAATGAATTTGACTCTCAAAAATCCACTTTCTGCTGAAATATTACACAATGAAGTAGTCTTGCATCTTCTGCTGCTTTTTCTTCATTGCATCCGCAATAACGATATTTTTCTACTCTATCGACGGACTCCAAAATGCTGAGGCCGCTGCCTTCTATATTCGCGCATTAGCGCCGAACTATGCCGAGAGCACGGAGCACATCCGAGCGGGAGCACTTTCTCCTGCAGAGCGCCATTTTGCTCTGCAAGTTGGCTTTCCCCTACAAAGGGTGGCTGCGTTGGGGAAGCCAACTAGCAAAACAAGCTAGCTTCTAATGCGAATATCATTCTTTGGATACTTCACGCACTTTTCGTCTATGTATCTATCTATCTATCTATCTGGCTATCTAACCTCTTACGCCGCGGGTCGATAAATAAATAAAAAAGATATCCACGTGGTGAATGATGATGAGTGGGCGAAGCTCCGGAGTGAATCGTCGGTAAACCAGCGATTCTTCCGTTAATTCGCCCACTCATCGCCATGTAAAGACGTGAGAAACACTGTGTGTGTGTGTATACAAATCAAGTTTTAATCAAGTCGCCGAGCAGACTGACGACGCGATTCGGCTTCCCGCTCTCGCACGGCCGGATCTTGGCGGCGTCGACGCGCAGCCTGACGACATGCTTCGGCCTCTCGCTCTCGCACGGCTGGATTCTGTCTACGAGCGCGCGCTGCCGCCGCCTTGCGCGCTCTCCGCTCCGCAGCCTTGTCTACTGCCTCCATCCAGCTAAACTACGAGCAGCGCCAAGAGCGAGTGCCTTTTATAACATGAGCTAAGCGCCATCTGTCATCTCTACATAAAGTTAATTCCGGAACACGCCATCTCTTGAGCCATTCATAAACTAAACCTCGAAGTGGCTACATACCCACAACTAGGAGGGACAGACCCACGCCTTAAGGAGCTTCGCCCCTAAAAGACCGGCGCCGGCGGGATTCGAACCGTTGACCCTTTGATCAGCAGGCAGACGCGCTAACCACAGAGCTATGAAGGCAGTCATTCAACGCACTCTAAACACTTGTTTATATCTTTACCATCGCGCGCATTCCATGCACGAGGGCTCATTCCGCTCTCGTGAGGCTTAGCACGGCCCCTAGCTCACCCTCTCCCGCGCTCGGGAGAGGGTGATGTAGCGGCCGTGCTCTGCCTCACGGGAGCGGAATGAGCCCTCGTGCATGGAACGCGCGCGCACCGGTAGCTGTGACAGCGCTGTAAAGCGCGTCCTATGGTAAAGATATAAACAACCGTTTAGAGTACCGTTGGTTGAGACTAGCTGAGACGCCAGAAAGTCTGGTCGGTACCATTTTGAGTGTTTGTGCGTATGGCGCGTGCTTTGCTCGCCTTCTTAAGTGACACAAACGCACGTGCTGGGCCGCGGAGATTGTGCGCAGGGCAGTGAAAGTGTCAACAAATTTAGAATCGCCTCAAGAGTGGGCTGGCGTATCTAGAGTGTGCCGGCCACCTGACGAACGCGCATAACTCCGCACCGTTTGATGCTATTCGCATTAACGTAGATAATCATTCCCAAAGGATGGGTTCTGCTGATTTTTTTTTTTCTCTCGGGCGGTTGCGTTAATTGCTTGGAAGAAAAAAATATTCTCTTTGCGGACGGAGCGGGGAGAGGAGCACGAGCACCCTCTCTCCGCTAGCTATATTTTCTTTTCTTCTCTGCGGTCGACGCGGCCGCCGGAAAAAAGAAAAAAGCCAGAGTGCTCTGCAAGCTGGCTTTCCCCAATGCGGCCACTCGCATTGGGGAAAGCCAGCTTGCGGAGCAAACATGGCGCTCTTGGCAGTTCGATATATCGATAGCGCCTGCTATTTTTGTTCGATGCAACCATAGTTTTTGCTATATATTATCACTGTAACATTACTGTGCACAAAAATTTCTCGATATAAGGAATAACTTCGATGCAAACGGGTTCGATATAGTCGGGTATGACTGTATTTAGAAAGGTAGAATAATCCTATATTGTCGAATAGGTAGTTAAATTCGATTCGAAGTGAATGCCGAATAGAACAGAATTCGACTGGCTATTTGTAATAACCGAATATTTGCCCATCCCTAGTCATTTCCTTCCTCGGTTTTCTTGCGAGAGCCACTATTTTGGTGCTTAATGCAGGGCGGTTTCGACTGGTGATTGCTTTTGATTTGAAAATGCGACTTCCAGAACTCAGGAGATATTGTTTTGCTTTTTCGTGGACTTTGACATTTGATTTCAGATGAGGTACAGACAACTGATAAGTTGTCTTGTCACATAAGCTACAGATAAGCAGATAAGATCAGATAAGCTACAGTCTTTCAGCTAAGCTTAGCTGATAAATAGGGTTCCCGCGTTTTTTGATTTTATTTTTCGCCAAAGTCGGAGAGTGTATTTTGGAGTTTATTTTTTTTAGAAAATTCTAAGTTAATTTTTCTTTGACTCCCAATTCTTCGAAATTCGAGGCTTAATTTTGCAGTGTTCCTTATTTAAAAAAAAAAAAATTATTTGTGTGTAAACATGTGCTAGATTCAAAAGAATGAGCTTACATCAATTCATATTTCTTCAGCTGGATTTGGCGTTGCGCCATTGCCATTGGCAATACTAATTTGTCCCACGATTAAGGCTTACAAAAAGCGCTGCTTCGATAAACGTCGAAACTTTAAAATCAACAAACTCCCGGAGACTGTCGCTAGGAAGCTCGTATTCATCCCACCCTATCCATGTACCTACCCTGCGGTTGCGCTGGGTGGACTGATAAAGGGTGTAATATAGGAGCTTCCACTCGCCCCCTCTTTTATGAAATCTCTATGGTTCACTGCTTTCATTGTTACAAAAACACAACCCTTCCTTCCTCCAAGGGGCACAAATAGCATGGCTCAAACTAGAAATCGGAACAATGGCTTTTTGTCATGACCCGAAAGACCTGTTGTCCCGAACGAACCTCGACTAGGTAAGTGGCAAGATCCCTTTTGTCAGTAACTTGGGATTTTGAAAGAAAACTGGGGTGAAATTCTCTCAAAACCATTGACCCAGGGAACCTTCCAAATCGTAATTATGTGTAAAATACCCGTCTTCATGACATTGGTACATCGAAATTCAGAGTTTATCGGATAAACCTGAATTAATGAAAATTTTGCCGGCGGGTGTTCTTCGGAGTTTTTGGATTTATCCTAAAACACTGAACCCTACCGACGAGGTAAGGTAAGCAGATAAGATCAGGTAAGCTGCAGACAAAGGTGGCTCAAGCATCCTGGCTTTACATTGTAGCTTATTTAGTGATTCTAGCACTACCGACGCACTTAGTTCTTTGAGCACCGATTCGAAGGGCAGGACTGATAGTGCCTGGTAATGCCGATGCTGCATATTTTGACTTTCGAGCTTTCAAAATCTCTTTAGCGTTTCATTGAAGTGGATTACCTTCGCAGACATTTCTTATTCCGGGTGCGAATCCTTCGCCGCAGTGGCACTCGAAGCCTCCCAGCGTGTTCGAGCAGGTTCCGTTCCCGCATATCGTCCTCTTCTCTGCACACTCGTCTTCATCTGGTTTAAAAGCATTGACAAAGACACTGTGAGAAATAATGCCAGAAACACTGGCGGAACTGAACGTCTCCAATGTTGAGCTGAAGACAAGAACTTGAGACAAAAGATGACATTAAGCTGCATTCACAGCTTTTCGTTCTGGTTTCCCCACAGTGTGTTTGGGGCAGAAACAAAGTTGTTATTTTATTACTATTAATATTAATATTTATGCCATTATTTCTATTTGTGACATTAGCTTATTAGGGGAATTCAGGAAAGTGCTAAAGTGTTTTTTGTTGATTTCATTTGGTGCCTTATCACTGTTCACATTGGGCTTGAAATTGAATCAATCTTCTAGTTCAGTTTGATTTTCTTTTTCTTTTTGAATATTTGTGCTGACATGTGTTTTCTAGGGTGTCATCTTACAAGCCCTCAATTATAGACATTTTGATCCTGGAGAGTTAGAATGTCTATATTATTATCATCATCATCATCATCATCATTCTTATTTTAAAAAGTTCTTACTGATGCAATTCACTTCATTAGACACTTAAAGAAATCAGTGAGTATAACTCTCATTTCTCACACTATAAAATAACCCACGGTGCGTGGGCAGTACAAACTGGCTTGGTTCATAGTCATTTCGTGAAGACTTCCTATCCGAGTATAATGAGGTGACTTACGGCTGCAAGTGAACACAAGCTTACCTAAGCAAACGTGTCCCGAAGGGTCGAGCCTGAACCCGGGCTCGCACTGGCACCGGTAGGAACCGTCTGTGTTGATGCATTCTCCATTCTGGCAGATGTCGGGACTCATCATGCACTCGTTGATGTCTGCACCGGGAATGAAAACCACTTTAGACAAACTGTGATCTATTTGTTTCTAGGGTATGTGTGACACAAGTCAATCCTCGTATGACATGGCATGCAGGTTTGCAGATAGCGGATGGGAGGTGGGCATGGTTCATCACCGCATTAAGACGCACGCCCAAGATTCACCACTTGGCTTTCAATTTCTCTGTGGATGTAATGTAAAACTCGCATGCTATGTACCTAATAAGTAAAAACTCTGCCAGAATGTTAGGCTCAGGGTTTGTAGAGCCCCTTGAAATCCTTGAATGCTAGGGATTTTGATAAAAGCCTTTCAAAAGTGAACATATCTTTGCAAACAATGACAAACCTTCTCGGAATCCCCAAAGAGTTAGACCGTCAATCAAGCCGAGCAGTAAAACTTTTTTTTTTAACAGTAGATGCTGGCTGACCTTGCAAAGCCACATAGACCCAACTACGTGCACTGAGTGAGAAGGGTTGACTATTCTCTGTTTTAGAGCCTCAAAGTTGGTTTGCTGGTTTGCATGCGTTTAGTTTCTTTTATCTACACTTTTGTCATTGTTATCGTCCATTACCCTTTCCTCGCTCCCGGTTAATGGGGTCCCCCACAGATGATTTGGTGCAACAACAGTGTTGCAAGAACAAAAGATGAACTGTTACTAATACCAAGCTATCCCCGCCAAGAAGTACCCTAAGTTTAACACTTTTTAACAACCCTGTTTTACAAGCGGACAATGATCCAGAAGAAAAAAATATTGAATGGTGCCACACTACTTTTCTGAGATACTAGTGGATCACCTATTTAAAGATTAAACTCTATCCTGTAGCTCATCAGGTTTTATTTGTTCACCTCGAGTTTGAAACATGGCACCATCTGCATAATTTTTCATGGCATATTAATCCTATACATTCTTTAATTTCCTAACTAATCCACTCTGTTATAATGTCCCAATAGGTCCCAGATGAAAAGGACCTCATGTAAATGAATAAGCTAATAATCAGCAGGAAGTTTGCCGGCACTAGTAGACAAGATGATTGCATTCTCACCAATTGTTATGCCGTCCTCTTCGATAAATCCAAGGCCAGCTTGGCAGATGTGCCTAAAGGTGCCTTTATTGGTAGAAAAAAAAACAAAAAAGTAAACAATCCTCATGAACTGAATTTGCCTTACAAAGATCAACAGATCTAAGCACATTGTTTTCAAAATTTTTATCAATATCATGTAGTGTATCAAAGCCGTTCTATTTTAGAGCAACACTGCACTACACGGTTAGTGCAATCAAAACACTGGCACTTGTTCACAATTTGCACAAACAAGTTATTGATAAAAGCCAAAATTTAACACATTTTTATGGTCCAGAATTAGCCACCCCACAACAACAATAGATTTCAATGACAGCCTTTCAATTTAAAAAAAAATGGAACACAAAAAAATAAAAATAAAAACTGGCTATCACTTGCTTGTGCTAACTACATTGTACTTTGTGATGCACAAGTACAAAGACTATAACCTGCTTGAGAGCTCAATATGGCTAGTAGAATTGTCTTTTCAAAGTTTCTGACTTGGCAGAGTTTATTTCAACTACTATTATGGCAATTGTTTTCCGATTGCCTGAGGACACCAAGAGCCAGTCATAATATTGCTGATATTATACACTATTATTTTCCCTCTTACATAAAATATCTACATTTGGGCCATTGCATGCTTCATGATGAGCATGTGTATGTCATGAGACATTTAATGAAACACTTTTGAGCATGCATTTTCATTGAAAGATGACTTCTGTATTTGAATCTGTGGAATGCAGATAGACTTTCTTGTTTGATTTGCCCAGGAAGTGTGAGGGATAACTGTCGAGACCGGTTATAACGAAGTCGCTTATAACGAAATAGCGGCTACAGTGAAGCGATCACGATTTCCCATTCCCGTTTGCACTTTTTTTATGTATTTTGTGTGTTTTTAGCGAATGAAATTGAGTGGCTCCTCAGTAATAGCTAAGAAAAATCTTAAGATAAATTTTAAAAAATACTAAAATTTGTAAAGTGTATCAAGTTGCAGACCTGTGCACTTTAATGCTGCAACCGAGTAGCCACCCAGAACGGGCTGCAGACGATGCCGCAAAGGTCGCTGGCGGCAGCCTCTGCATCGTCGTCTGCTCCCCGCTTGTTATCTGGGAAGCGGCTTTACCGCATCGCACGCGCACAAGCCGTCGTGGCATGACGTACCAATGGAGACGACGGAGAGAGCCTCGATTTAAGAGGCGGAGCAACTCCAACCAGGGGAGCACTTGCGATTTAATGGCGGACGCCTCCTGGCAGATTGGCAACGAGGGAACTGGGCTTGCAGACGGTGAACGCTTTTGAGTTTTAACTCTTTGCAGTCTGCAGCTCGTTTTGCACACACGGCACACAAACCTCATGATCCAGGTCGAGCAGTTGCCCCCTCTCTTAAATCTAGGCTCTCTATACCGAGGAAACACAAACTTGGGTGCCAACTCGGTGTCGTGCGTACTTCTTTGTTTGCTTCGCGATTCAAGTCGGTGTCTGGTCGGTAAGGTTGATCTTGCGTGAAAGTCTACTACGCTCAAGCACCGATTCGGCGAACCATATGCCAGTCAACAATAGAGTGTCCCGGCACCGCCGGCACCTCAACAGGGAAGACGAAGGCAATCTCCTTGACACAAAAGCGTGCCATCCTGGACGAAGCGCGCATAAATGTAACGAATGCCGTCCACCGCTGGCGTCCTCCGTGGCGGCCGTCGCAGCTGTTGACATGGTTCATACATAGCTTGAAGGATCTTTCCTCGATCAGAGCTTCTCGCAATCCGCGAGAAGCAGCTCTGATATTGCAAAGAGTGCGTGCAAGGGAAGCCTCGACCGTTTTCTGCAGGCACGATAAATATGTGCCCATGACGGCAGTGCTATCTCTTTTGTGCGTGTTATTTTTATGGAGTTCAGATTTAACGAAGAAGCAGATATAGCTATGTGATTTCCAATTCCTGTTAACTTTAATATAACCGGTATCGACAGTAAAATCTCTAACAGTTTCGAAATCACTAGGTTCTTCTGATAAACCGATCATAACTAGTGAGTTGTGAAGATGAGCCATATTTCTTACAAGATATTTTTTTACAGACCAATTGTGACCATTCAACTGCAAAGATGCACATTCTGACAAGCCGATTGCAACCAGCCAGTCGTGAAGAGGTGCCTTATTTCTGACAAGTTTTCTTCTGACAAACCAATTGTGACCAGCCACTTTGGCAAAGACACAGATTACTTTTGACAACTTTTCTTTTGTGACCAGCCAATTGCAAAGACGCACCTTACCTCTGACAAGCCGATTATAACCAGCTAATCGTGAAGACGCACCTTATTTCTGACAAGTTGATTATGCCCAGCCAATCGTGAAGAATCATTTCACTTCTGACCTGCCAATCCTTACCAGCCAGTCGTGAAGACGTGACTTCCTTCTGACAAACTGATACTAGTGACCATCCAATCACAAAGACACACCTTGCTTGTGACAAGAGCTGATAGTAGTGACATACCAAAAGTAAAGATGTGCCTATCGTGATCAGCCAATTGTGAAAATGCGCCTTACTTTCGGTCGGATCCGGGCAGCGTTCGCAGGGGAGTCGCCCCAGGCAGCCGATCCCTGCATGCAGCAGCACTGATTGCGCGTCGTGTTGCCAGGTCGGGGTCGCTGCATTGGCCCCTCTGGTAGCTCCGGAAGCACTGTTTCTGGCGGAGGTCTGCGATGGTCGAAGAAGCGCGTTTGCAAAGTCGGTCCCGGCAGGTTGTGCCTCCGTAAATCCGTCAACCACAGACCTATGCATCCGCGCGCGTCGGCCGACAGCTTGAATCCAGGGGGCAGGAGCAGCGGAAGCTGCCTTCGATGTTTTCGCAGACGCCGCCGAGACAGAGCTGGGATATCGACAGGCACTCGTCCACATCTGCAAATGTGCTGAGTCAGGGGGACGTGCGGGGACGCAGGGACATCTGGGAACAGGGGGGATTGTGCTTCTGTACAGGGAGACCTGTGGGTTTGGGGAGACATGTGGGAACAGGCAGACACATGGGGACAAAGGAAATGGTGAGGACATGTGGGGACAGGTGGACATGTGGGGATGGAGAAACATGTAGGGTCAAGGGACATGGGAGGGAGGGAACATGAGGGGACAGGGAACGTGAGGATATGGGATATCAGGGGAGAGGGGGACTTGTGCTTCTATATGTGGAGAGAGTGAAACATGTCGGGATGGAGGGACATGTAGGGACGTTCTGGATGGGACAGCGAGACACGTGGAGACAGGGGGCCATGTGGGGCATTCTGAATAGGACAGGGTGACATGTGGAATGGTTCAGGATGGGACAGGGAGATAGGTGGGGACATTCTGAATGGGACGGAGAGATATGTGGGGACAAGGGGCCAATTTTGAAGGTTTTGAATGGGACGGGAAGACGTGTGGGGACGTTCTGAATGGGACAGGGAGACATGTGGGAACAGGGAGGCATGTAGAGAATGGGAGACATGTGGAGGCATTCTAAACAACATCAGCATGGCAACTTGTTGCCTGAAGATGTGGGGTTCTGCCGGGCACTGTTAGTGTATTAGTAGGAATATGGAGTGAAAGATAAGTGCCAAAGGGAAAGGAGGGGAACAACGTTTCGACCAAACGGTCTTCTTCAGGTAAAAGGGGAGATGACAATCTCCCCTTTTACCTGAAGAACGGACCGCTTTACCAAACGGTCTGAAGAAGACCGTTTGGTCGAAACGTTGTTCCCCTCCTTTGGCACTTTATCTTTCACTCCATATTCCTACTTGTTGCCCCACTGTTTTATGTTTGGATGTTCGAACTTCGGAACTCCTGGAGGCCTTAAAGTGGCAGACAACATATCACCTAGAGATAGCTTCCTCAGGGCTCTGAAGAAGCCGAGTCTTTGAGCAAAATGTCTGCCACCTGTGAGATTTCCACGAGGTTTCTTCTCTAGTTCTTCCTGCCAGCTTTAGCTGCCTTCGCACTTTGTTCTGACTTACATGTCTGCTTAATATATTTAATAGTTTTTACTACTAGCCCTGCAGAAGGCTAGCAGACGAATGAAATATGGCTAGTGTATTTTTCTACTAGCAAGATTTTTCATCCTTTATGTTTGACCGAAAGCTTGGAGCTCTTTCCATTTGGAGATGAGGGGATCTTCAGTTCTTTTCTGTTGAAGTTTGCATTTTTATTACATATCCTTGAGATAAATTTACGAATGATGGCCATGCCATAGCAGAGGAGCGTGGGCCAAGTTTTATGGGGAAAGCTAGTTGGGTAGAAGCAAGTTTCCTGGTTCCGGTCAGTATCATAAAACAAACGATGGATGGACAAATGCACACATAGAGCTGAACCCTTTAAATTGGGCGGCGGGTAGCGCCACATAGACAGTGTTTCACTCGTTAGGAAAGTGACACCACCTAGTGAGTCACTTAGAAACTATCTATCATGACAAACATTTTGCCACTTTGTGCCGACTCACCAACACACTGACGCCCGTCGTGAGACAGTTGGTATCCTCGGGGCAGGTGCATTCGAAGGAGCCCTCTGAATTGCGACAGGAGCCCTTGTCACAGACGTCTGTCTCGCACTCATTGACGTCTGCAATGTTAAAAAGGAAAACTATTTCGTGAAAGTATTTTTTTGCCTGTTTTTGCAGATGTCGTCTGCAGAGGGGGCGGAGAAAAAGGCACATTGCCCGACAGCAGCATTCTTGAATCTATCAGTTGGCAAGCTCTAAGGAAGAGTGGCGTTCGAAAACAGTTTTTCCCTGTTGCCTATGCGCGAGCAAGTACAGAAGGCGAATGGCGTTCCCATTGCCACTGGTGGCAACGCCTCCATGGGCAAGAGAGTAGGACTACTTTCGAACGACACTCTTTTTGCGCAAACTTTGTTTACTATCAAAACCCACGATAGAATCGCTGTCCACAGCAGGCAACGTACATCCAATGTTCCACCAGTTTGGCTGCCCCTGTCCATTAAGCGGGCCAGGTGTTCCACGAAGCTTGTCAGCCAACTTTGATCTAGTAACGTTGCCCGACGGCGCCTGTGCTCTCTCTCCAGTCCAATGGTGCAAAAATGGATGTTGCAAAGCTAGTCCCCATACACAGACAATGTGTGCGAAGCTTGTCAGCTGACTTTGGTCTAGTAACGTTGCCCGACAGCGCCTGTGCTCTCTCCAGTTCACTGATCGCTATGACAATTGCTGAATCGCTCATGATCACTTGTTTGCTGCAGCGAGAGTGTGGCCACCGAATGGCCATCTTGCATGCAGATTTTTTTCGTTTTGCTAGCGTAGCAGAGACCGGCAGCAGCGTGCTAAAGATATGTTTTCTACTCGTTTGCCGTCGTTCGCCGAAGAAGTTTTTTTAAAATCCCTACGTAAGCGGTGAGACTTGTCGTTGAGAATATGTGGAACTTTTTACGAAAGTGCAATGCCACAGGAAAAAGGCACAACTCGTTGAAAGCAAGTTTCGCCGGTCTCGCATAGTGCTCAAAGCTCCTTTGGCATGCCGAAGTACTGTGTCTATGTGCCTTCGCACGACTGGATACCGATCGAGAATCGGTATCCAATTGTCCCCAATCCCCCCTTAACATTTGCATACTTTTCTAAAAATCTAAGACGCCTGGTGGAATTTGTGGTTCCCTGGCTTATAGGTTCGTAATCATTCGCAACGCTTGATACCATTTCTTTCCGTTCTCACCTATGCAGCTGCGACCGTCGGGGCTGAGCTGGTAGCCAGCCTGACAGTGGCACTGGAAGCTGCCAATGGTGTTGCGGCACCTGCCGTTGTGGCAGATCCTATACTGAGTTCGGCATTCGTCCACATCTGCAGAACAAAAAGGCACAGCTGTTGCGGTTATTTCGTCAAATTACGAGCCACAACGCTTTCATAAAGTAAGCTGTGTACAAAGAAGTTCCCCTCTAGTGAAGCCCACTTGCTGAAAAAAAGTATTTAATATAGTATGTGGTTATTTTTTACTACAGTAAACTCTTGTTAGTTCGACCTCGGTTAATTCGACTTTTCGTTTAATTCGATCGTGTTCAAAAGTCCCTGCGAGCGCCCATACATTCCTATGGGAGGAAATGTTTGATAGTTAGAACTCAGGAAGACCCTAATAATTCGTCCCGAGCGAATGCGCGCGGGCTCGCATTGCACGGCACCACAGCAGAAAAAACACCAACGTACCTGGAAACACGGGCCCTTTGCTGCAAAGCCGAACATGCGCAAATATGTGCGTGCTCCTCTACGCCGTTGAGATGGACCGTAGCGAATGACACGAGCCAGTGCAACCAATCGGGCGTGGAGTAGCGCGGAGAACACAGCACGTGGTCTGGTGCGCACGAGCCAACGCGCGCTCTCAAAGCAGCTTTTTTTTGTCTGTAACATCGTGTGCGTTCCTGACTTGTGCACCGGAGAGCATGAGATCCTCTTTTCCTTTCTTTTTGTTGTTATTTTTTATTGTCGCCGGTGGTCTGGCCGTTTGGCTCCAAAGACAAGGGCGAAGCTTTCTCAGCGCGCGCTCCGAAGCGCTTCTCTGTGGCATCGTGTGCAGTCCATCTCCGCATCAAAAAACGCAAATTCTCTTTTCCTTTTTTTTTTTTTTTTGTCATTGAGCCGATTATTGCTTGGCGCCAAAGTCAGCTTGTAAAACTTAGTTTTTTCGTTTCATTTAGTTTTTATTTAATTATGTTTTTTTTTTGTTGTGCGCGATTTTTCGGCGATGTGACGTTTAGTTACGCTGCCTCTAAGCCTGCTTTTGGACGCGCATTTTAAGCGCAGACGGCAGCAGACCATTTGTGAGTACTTTGAACAATAAAAGGAAGTCTAATTTTAACCGTTTTTCTCTCCTTTTTTTAATTCGATCATTCGGATAATTTGACCAAATTTCAAGGTCCCTCCGAGGTCGAATTAACAGAAGTTTGCTGCACTAGCTTGAAACGTCGGAAGATGAGCAACTATATAGTAAGGGCTGCTTACGGTGGTATTGGTACTTCAAATATTACCCAGATACTGAGTTATATGTTGTAGATTTAATACAAAAGCAACTTCTCTGTGGAACGACTTTTACCGTATATCAGCATGTAGAACAAGCGGACGTAATAACATCCTGTTGTATTGGAACAAACCATCTCAAGAGGGGTGTGAACATGCTTGACCAGAGTCTAACACTTTTAAGCAATCTTAACTGCCATCAGTCGAGATTGTTTTATAAAATTCCTGTTTCCTTTTTTTTTTAATCTCTCGTGTACATTTTCTATGCATACTATAGTTTGCTTCACTTTATGCACAAGCGAGAAACTGAAGCTACAAGCATGAGCGTGCGGCCCTGAGCGACGCACGCACCGTGTGAGCGCGTGGGTTCGGCAGGAGTGCCGAAAGCCCGGAGGTCGGTCTCGTAGTTTTCGCTACGCTCACACTTGAAGCAGAGAGGAGCATGGTACCAGCTTATTTCACGAGCCAAGACTTCGTGGGTCGGTTCCTTAAAGGCCGACGACCAGTTCGCGCTTTCCACTTTTCCCCCGCTTCCTCCTCTCCCCCTTCTACCCTGTCCACCGTTGCCTGTTTCTTCCTCCCCCATGGTGAGGAGGATCTTCTGCCTTGCAGAACCTCGAGTCTGGTCGTCAGCCATTAAGGCTGCGTCCAGGGGACGGCAGGTTGTTACACTTTCGAATAACGCGCTCTCTCTTTCTTGCATTGTTGAAAGTGGCGGTGCCAGTGTGAAAATAGCCCTTGGACACTTTCGGTCCCAAACTAGACGGCAGGTTTTGCGGAATTTGCGAAATCAAGTTCGTCTGTGTCGTCTTCGACAATTCATCGCTCATAGCATTGTCAGACGTAATCCACTGTTAGGGTGGAAGGACGACGTGCAAAGTCGGGAAATATAAGCGGACCGAAAGTGTGGCAGGGCTATCGGGTATGTTACGCCACCGAACTTGTTGCCAAATAGAAAGGGCGAATACTGGAACGCTTTTCAGAGAACACGTCACTCACCATAACAGTTGTTGTCGGGCGACAGTTGGAAGCCAGGGTTGCAGACGCAGCGGTACGATCCGGGCACATTCTCGCACATTCCGTTGGAGCAGATTCCGGGACTGCGTGCGCACTCGTCGAAGTCTGTGCAGTTCCATGCGTCAAAAGTAGCTCATGTGACCACATGACCACACTCGGATCTGGTTGTTGCCCTCTCAACTTTCGGAAATGATACTACCAAGGTATCTATAGCTACCACCAGCTCTTTCTTGCTCTTTTCGTGCCGTCTGTGGCACTAACACATCAGCAATGTCGCTGTTGCGAAGGACACTTTGAGACATGGTAGTGTACTACATTTTAGGCTTAGTGCTTTTCGTGGATTACATCAAAATTAAGATAATTATTACTATTACTATTACATTACGTTTGCAACATTACTGCAAGGTCTTAAGTGCCAGGACAAATGTGCCTATTCAAACCGTGTATGTAGCAAAAGCTCAAGCGGCAAACAAATAAATAATGATGGTAATAAGAACATCAATAGCTTTTATTACTTGCAAAGAAACATATACAGAGTCAGATCTGCCAAAGGCACATTGGGCTTGATCGGCACCACCTCAGTTGCATTCTCTTTCGCATCATCTTTACAGTACAATATTTCAAACTTTTAACATGCAAACATACTCTGCATTGATTTAGGCATTTTCACACCTACACTTCTAAGCCATCAAACTTGTTTCCTGAAAGATTGGTAAAAAGCAAGCTGGTGGCCGCCAATGATTGCTACCGCCAGACAAACAGAAGCTGGCGGGGAGTCTGAACACAGTATGCTACCTATGGTAGTTACTCTAGCTACTAAATTAGCTATAGAGTATCGACACTCCCCTCTGCGACTGTTTTGTCAGCGCCACCATTTTGATCGCCTAGAGCGAAGCGGGCGCAGCTGGTGATAATTACAATTTGAAAATGCGACTTTTTAACCTGTACAAATGGTTTCAGGAACCTCTGGTGACATCGTTTTGCTCTTTCGTGACTGTTTTAACATTCTTGGAGGACGGAAAGGCGTCTCTAGCAATGTCGGGTCGATCATCACATAACTGGCGACAGTGATACTAGGCATCAATATGGCCGAGGTGTGGGGCTCAAGTACCGGCTATGTGCGAGCACCTAGCATACTTCTGGTGTTTACCGTATTTACTCGCAGAATGAACACACTTTTTTCCCGAAAAATCGATGCAAAGTTGGGGGCGGGGGCGGCGGGGGGGGGGGGGGGGGGGGGGGGGGGGCGTTCATAACGCAAAGTAAAATTTTTGCGTCCGTATTTACTTGCATAATGAATTTTATTCCGAAAAATCGACGTAACTTCTTATCTCTTGGCGCGCAGCGCAACTCAAAACCAAGGTGCGATGCGCAAAAAAAAATGCTCCTCTCCATGTTTTTTTTTTTTTGCTTCCGTGTTTTTTTGTTTTTTTCCTTGCCCTTCGCAAGTTGTTTTGTTTGCCCACGCTTCTCCCGCTTTTCTTTCTTATCTCCTTGCGCGCGGCCGACGCCGAGACCAAACTGCACTGTGCAAAAAATAAAGAAAAAGAAAAAAAAAAGCTTCTCTTTATGTTTTTTTTTTCTCTTGGTTCCCTGGGTTTTTTTTCTTTTTTTTTTCCCGCTTTTTGCAAGCTTTTTTGTTTGCCCCGCCCATGCATTCGCGACCTCGCTGCACCAGGATAAAAAGTGTGTTCATTTTCGCGTGCGTGGGGGGAGGGGGTCAAAATTTTGACGCCCGAGTTGGAGGTGCGTTTACATGCGTAGTGAAAAAAAAGTCAAAATTTTGAGAGTTGACTTGGGGGGTGCGTTTATTACGCGAGTGCGTTCATTGTGCGAGTAAATACATTACATAGGAAAATGTTTCTGCGAGGAACCGTTGCAGCTTACCGATGCACGTATCTCCAGCAGGAGTTGAGTAGTAGCCGGGATTGCAGGTACACTGGAACCCTCCATCCAAGTTGATGCAGACGCCGTTCTGGCAGATGTGCGGCTCTTTGCACTCGTCCACATCTAAGGTTGGAAGCGTGAGCCATCCGTGAGAGTGTGGCCACCCACTGTGCTCAAAGGAAATGCTAGATACTAAAGGTCCCATTAAAAAACAAAGTTCCAGCACTAAGCTTTAACATCTTACGTCCTGTTAAAACTTACATCATTCACTTTAAACGAGCCTCATTACAAGGGACATGCGAGACCAAGTAGTTAAAATAGCATTATATACTTCGTAACAATAAGAAGTCCAGAATCAGTAATGAAGAAAGTCATACTTATCAACTTTTATCGAAGAATATCAGGTAACAGACCTTGTGCAAAGCGAGCAGCATTGTCACCAGCGCCAAAATTAATGCTGGGAATGGCCTGTACGGATTCCACTGCTTTGATAACTTCTGTAGCTTGCTGTTACCTTTACACCATTATATTTCCATTGCTCAGGTATAAAATAAGATATAGAGAACACGACACCAGTGCTTGGTGCGTCTGTTTCTTTAATTGTTCATTCTTTATTAGCACTATTTATCAGAATTTTAACTTGAAAATAATAATAATGCGAGCACTCAAGGTTGGATGACTGTGCGAAAAGAGTTTTGATACCATCGCATCCACGATGACTTGAGGACGACTTGTAGCCATCAGGGCAGCGGCATTCGTAACTTCCACGTTCGTTGACGCACTTCGCTGTGCCGCTGCAAATGCCGGGGTTCTCCTGGCATTCGTTGATGTCTGAATTGCAGTATCGTGCAAAATGAGTGTTACATTAGGAATACAGTATCTAAAGGTATTGCCCACCAAATGCGTGAAGTTATACAAGAATGGCTATCGATTTGAGTGTGGGGTAGTCTGCTCTAAGCAAACTTGCCTTTAAATGAGACAAGCTCCGTTTACCGTGGAAAGATATTTTCTTGTTGACAAAGTCGGAAGGAACAATTCTGCACTACATATTCATTACTAGCTTTCCACAAATCTTGTTTAACAGTTTGCTGCCCAAAGGTGCCAAATATGTTTAGCCACCGGTAAAATTTCTCATAAAACACCAAACACATGCCAAACCATAAATTAAATGTGAATATGAATATATCTTGGGGTGAGTGCTGTACACTTTATATTCTCTAGCCAATTCTGAAGTTTACAAAAGACGTAGGGCCCGTGCTCAGGCGTGAGCTCGTGCTTAACATTTCAGTCGAAAAAAAAAAAAAAAGATTTTCCGAAGACCTTTGTACATAAAATTTCAGAAACATTGTCAATTTCTTTTTCTACCCAAAGGCAACTTTGATGCAAAATATTCAAAAGGAGTTTAGTTTTTGTTTGATTCACTTAAAAAGAATGAAATTCAGCCATAAAAATTCCGCCTTCCCTTCCCTCCCTCCCTCCCTCCCTCCCTCCCTCCCTCCCTCCCTCCTCCTCCCCCCCCCTTCCACAGGGATTTTGCAGATCTTGATTTCCCGTGATTGGCTTATATCAAATGTTCTCATACTATCATTTTCCATTTTTTCTTTTTCAAGCCATTGACTAGATGAGAAGGGCAGGAGTCCCTGCCACGCTCATCCCGCCAGTGGCTGTAGTACAGTTCACTTGCCGAATCTTCTCTTCCTTCGACACAATGGACGTCGACGAGCCATAAGTCGTTCCTTTACCTTCGCACGTCATCAGGTTTGGGTCGTAGCGGAATCCGTCGTAGCACTGGCAGACGAAACTGCCGATGGTGTTGGTGCATCGACCATCTTGGCAGACCATGCCTTGGCACTCGTCCACATCTGAAAAGTCGGTCCGACGGCGTCGATCTCACCTCGTTTGTCGTAGCTACACTAGCGAAGGCTGGTTCGCACGTTTGCGATCAGGTGTGATCAACTGCATCACAACGGCTCTGCATCTGCCTACGACAAGACTGCGCTGGCGCCATCTGTCGACGCAACCCCAAAAACATTTCCGAAGTGTGCATAAATTTTTCTTGTCTTTTTTCAAACAATTTTGACAATGTTATGAGCGACCTGATCTCGCAAATACTGTAAAAGCTTCCAGTCTAGTTAGACGCAGCTCCAAGGTTGCCTGATGGATGGCGTTAGTGTGCGGGTGTTGTTCTCTCATCTTAAGAGAGAACATTCGCACATTTGCACTGGAATGCGGATGTATGAATCGGCCTTAAGAGTGAAAGCGACATGACTTACCATCAATGACATGTGTAATGGGGTTCATGATGGTGCCCAGAGGAGTGCTGCTGCACAGAGCCTTGTATTGGGCTGCAATCAGAGAGTTAAGATGCTTAGAGACAGATAATGAGGCAGTTTATTTTTACACTGCAACAAAAAGGGCGGGGCAGTACTGTGACACACTCCTTTGAAAAGTGTTTGTTACAAATTATGGATGTTTCTGTTATAGGGGTGTCTACTCAACTATGTACACATGAGGTGGAGCGGCAGAGAAAGTCTGTCATGAAGGAGCCCGAAGAAGCCCACCATGAGGAGAAGCCTGAGCTCTGCGTCTGTTTCGTCATCTTCTAACCAGGGTATGCGATAATGAATAAATGTATGACCCATGGTATCCTTTCTGGGAATTGTGGTTAAAGTTACTGAAAAACATGGATAAATGTCTGTCGGTGTCAAAAGTACCAGATCGGTTAAAACCGCCCAATGCCGATTTCTGGAAATTCGCTCACTAAGCAAGGACGATTTTAATGCGAAAGCATTAACTCGTCCCATGGAGCGGAGCTGGCGGCGTCTGTAACCGCGAAAAATCGGCTCCTAAAAACCTGTAACCGCGAAAAACGGCACCTAAACTGGCTAGTACGCGTCACATGAGATGCTTTGTCACGGAAGCGGCGCGGCCGCTCAAGGTCAAAGCTGACACGCCTCGGAAATAAAACGCAAAAGAAAGCACAGCAACGCAATGCTTCGTCACAGAGCTGCCAGGCGAAAATCAGTCCACCTCCAGCTGGATTATGGAACTGGAAATGAGGTGGTCCAGCTGGATTCCAGCTGGACCCAGCTGGAATCCAGCTGTACTGCCTCATTTCCAGTTTCATAATCCAGCTCGGTGGACTGATTTTCGCCTGGCGTCGTGGAAGCCGGCAGGGTTCGCCGCGCCTGTGCAGTGGGGAGCGTGATGTCACCGCCGCAGCGCCGTGTGCGACAGGAAGGCGTGGCGCATGCTGCTTGTAGGAATGCTTTCACAATCCTACACGTAAGCAGTCTTAACTGTTTGTGCCGAATTTTTTGTTGAAACCCTCCTTTCTTAGATGTTCATCAGGCACATACTCTTACCTAGGATCGAGCACCTTGCCAATCGGTGAGATCGCTGACATTGGTGAGTGGTGGCACAAGAATTAAGTGGGTCAGTTAGTCGGTCATCACGGACTGTGGCAACGTTCTTGTTTTATTCGGGCCGGAGCTGGGTGGCAGTGTTCAAAACTAAGCTGGCGGTCATTGTCGGTTGACTCTCGTAAAAGAAGCAAGAGCAACTTGCCTTTCTTGTGGCGGAAATATTTTTCTAGAAAGCACTTAGATTTTTCATTGCAGAGAGCTGAAGGGCAGCAGCGTAGAAAGAGAACAAAAAGCTCTGAATGATTATGTTAAAGAGTACCCAAACTTTGGCCTACATTCGGACTCATTGTCCGTGGTTTGCAAGTACTGTCGCATTATGGTAATCATGGAGTGTTATGAGGGCATCTGCAAGTCGCAAAACAAATCTGAACTCCTAGTTTCTTGCGAGCTTTTCACCAATGATCTCCCTTTTTAGCGTATGCACGAAAGGAATTGCTGAAATGGTAGAGCGATTTTCGAAAAATAAGTATAAACACTGAAGAACACCTGCCAATGTTCCTTATAAGTAAACACCAGAAAATCTATAGCCCTATACCGTATTTACTCGCACAATGAACGCACTCGCGTAATGAACGCACCCCCCAAGTCGGCTCTCAAAATTTTGAAATTTTGACCCCCTTCCCTACGCAGCGAAATGAACGCACTTTTTATCCTGGTGCAGCGAGGTCGCGAATGCATGGGCGTGAACAAAACAGCTTGCAAAAAGGCGAAAAAAAAAAGTTTTTTTTTTGCACAGCGCAGTTTGGTTTTGGGGTAAGCGCGCCGCTCGCAAGGAGATAAGAAAGAGAAAGCGGAGAAGCCCTCGCCTAAGCAAAGCGCACATAATGAAGGCATCCTGCCCTCGCCTCCTCCTCGCACTTGGAAAGAGAAGCGAGAAGCCCTCGAAATGAATGCACTTTTCTATCCTAGTGCAGCGAGGTCAGCGAATGCATGGACGTGGGCAAACAAAACAGCTTGCAAAAAACGGCAAAAACAAAACGAAACAAAACAAAAACAAGTTTTTTTTTTTTTTGCACAGCGCAGTTTGGTTTTCTGGGTCGCGCGTTGCGCGCAAGGAGATAAGAAAGAAAAGCGGAGAAGCCCTCGCCTAAGCAAAGCGCAGATAATGAAGGCATTCTGTCCTCGCCTCCTCCTCGCACTATGGAAAGAGAAGCGAGAAGCCCTCGAAATGAACGCACTTTTCTATCCTAGTGCAGCGAGGTCGCGAATGCATGGGCAGCGTGGGCAAACAAAACAACTTGCAAAAGGCGTTAAAAAGAAAAAAAGATGCAACGGAAGCTAGAAAAAAAGAACACAAAGAGGAGCTTTTCTTTTTTTTCTTTGTTTTTGCACAGCGCAGTCTGGACTTAGCGTCGCGCGCAAGGGGATAAGAAAAAAGCGGAGAAACCGTCGCCTAAGCAAAGCGCGCAAAAAAACAAAAAAACAAAACGGAAGCAAAAAAAAACAACAGAGGAGAATTTTTTTTTTTGGCGCATCGCAGTTTGGTTTTGGATTTGCGCGCAAAGAGATAAGAATTTACGTCGATTTTTCGGGATAAAAGGTCCGTTCATTATGCGAGTAAATAGGGGCACAAAAGTTTACTTCGCGTAATGAACGCCCCCTCCCCCCCCCAACTTTGCATCGATTTTTCGGGGGAAAAAAGCGCGTTCATTCTGCGAGTAAATACGGTAGGTCTTTCCAGAAATAAGCGGCGCCCCACCGTCTGCTCGACGCATTGCGACGTTCCGATGTATGGCATGCAAGATTGTACATGAATCGGTGACAAAGTTGACGTTGGCTCGTGATTTCAGAAAGCAGAGACTGCGGAAGGAGAGCAAATCAGAGTACTATGTGATGACCTCCTTTGTGTTTGCTTTATTTTTGCGTGTCCTGAATTCCCAATAATAAGAAAGAATGAATCGTGCCGCTTCTAGGATATACGAAACATTCGAGTCGGCACATGCGTATGTCTGAAGTGGCCCACGATTCCTCTTGCCATGAGGTCTCCTGGGATTTTCAGGAAAGGTCTATCGTAGTCCGCGTTTTCCGGAACACACCAAAGCTTCTTACCCGAGTTCGGTTCGGGACAAGGCTCGCAAAAGCTTCCCCAGGCCTTGCCCACGGAACAGCAGCACGTCATCTTGGTCTGGTTGAAGAGCATCGGATGACTGCAGGTGGGAGCGCGACGCGGATCGTCCTTCTCGACGTGCTTGTAGCATGTGTTTTTGCGCATGTCTGCACATTTCATGCACGCTTTCTGAGACACTGTTGCGCACGCGTACACAAAGAGCACACCTAATCTCGAAGTGGAGACTGCGTGTAGACAGCGTTACTTGTCAAAATAGGGTTAATCTCGGTTTCGCCTTACGATGAACCGTGGTGGATGATAGAGGTCATCAGAGCGAATCCGATCGCTATGCGAGTGTCACGTCAACTTTTGGAGAAGTGTGTGAAGCGTTTGCAGCGCTCGATCGGCTTGGATAACGTCTAGCGTTGGCTGTGGTCTATCGTAAGAAGAAATGCAGTATAAGTAACAGTATACGGTGTCACACAAGCATCAAGATCCTTCTTTTCACCAATATCAAATGAAAACAAGATTGCAGTGTGACATTAATTTTTTTATTGTACTATCGCATCACTTTCTGCTCAGACGTTCAGTGACACTGCAATGCAGGTTGTGATGAGTGTTCTCCTAACTAGAGGAAATAATGACCAATAAAGGGTTTTGTTTCTGGTGTCCTCTGCTTGGGAAAAATGGCTGGGATAAATTTTCGATAGCATTGCAAGCATAATGTGCTAATCAAACTACTAATGACACGAATAACGTAACCAAATTTTCTTAACAATTACGGTAGATTCCTTGCAGTGGCAGGTACGAAACATTTCTGCAATAATTTGCAAATATACTGCTCTTTCTGCTGGAGGGGAGATAAGCAAGTAAGAGATGCAGGCAGGCATGGCATATGTAATCAGAAATAGGAGCTCGGTAACACCATCTGTACTTAGGCGAGGTGTGCTACGTTCATTGTTGATGCTACAGGACAAGAAACGTCGCCCTTGTAACGCGGCTTCAAACCGAAACTGAGCGAGCAAACAGCGCCCGTGATGTCAATCCCTCTGCTCCGCACTTGCACCTGCGACATGAACACGTCGGTTGCAGAGTTGGCAGTGGGATTGACATCACGGGCTTTCTCTGTTGGCCTACTTTCAAATTGAAGCCGCATACGAGGGTTAAAAAATTTTCGTCGCGACCAGACTATGAAAGTCGAGCATCAAACCTTCAACTATGTTACGCCCCAAGAAAGTAAAATTTACAGAGTTAATCGAACATCCCATGGCCACCAACTTAGCCCCAAGTCTAAAGAAAGCCCTAATGCAAGTTCCCTTTTTTTTTAAAGTGCGGACCAACTAAAGAAGCACCCTGCAGACCATACGCAGCACACAGACTATGCTCCGTTCAGCCCCAACCCAACAGTGCAGTGGGTAAGAGCGAGAGCCTGAATCGCGTGGCGAAAGATAAACGTAGGATTGGTCTAATGAGCACGTAGCTTCCACTGCACCGTCAGCTTAGCGACAAACAGAATATGGTACGGCGTGTCCTCCCTCAAAAAGTCTGTCTTTTTCACCGCAAACATAAGGTACGCGTTGCCGAACGCTCGTCGCCGTCCAAATGTAGTGCTAGCGAGCCGGACCAGACGCCAAAGTTTCGGAACTGCCAGTCGTTACCTCGTTCAAAGCAGGCGGAGAGCAAGTCGTCTGCCTCTTGCACAGGATTTGCTGTGACGTAAGAACGACGCCAAGCTCTGATTGCTTTGATTGAAAGGATAGTGAGTAGAAATCAATGCTTAATGCCTTGACGTCTACCCGCTATATTTTCATTCAGCCAACCAGAGCTCGTCATTCTGACATCACCGCAACTCCTGCGCAAGAGGCAGACAACTTGCTCTCCGCATAAGTGATCTTCCAAAACTTTCAACGGGAAAGTGGGGCCCGTTCTTGGCAGTTTGCTCCATTCGGCCCCATGTATTCATGGGCTTTGGCCGGCCACCCTTTCATCGCCGAAAATTTCAGAAAGTCCCTCGTAACTTTCGATAAAGGTAACGGTTCGTTGTGACACTTTGGTATGCGATTCGGGCCGCCGGCACCACGTCTGGGCGGGAACCGAGTGTTTCGATGACGCTAGTCTATTTCTGCGACTAAAGAAATGCCGTGAACTCTTTTCGGGGCACTCTGTACGTGCGGGCAACCGGATGAAGTGAGTGGGTGGAGGGAAGGTGGAGCCGCCAGGTGAATCTTACCCACACAGGATTTGCCTCCGGGCACGACCACGTAGTCGGGCGGACAGTGGCACCTGAAGCTTCCATCCAAGTTGGAGCAGGTGCCCGGCCCGCAAACGTCAGGATACTGGTCGCACTCGTTCACGTCTGCAAGCGACCAGAGAAAATGAGGCCTGCAGGCTTTTGCCTCTTGTCGCTCCCCTTTGTTCCTGCTGGATTGATCTGGTCACAGGTCACTGCTAGTATGCAAATCCCAAAGTTTAGGGCATGGGTTTATGAACTGCAGGTTCTTGGGAACTGGGGGGGGGGGTTCCAGGGCATGTTTATGGGTGTGCCAAACTCAAAAATTCCCTGCTTTTTTTGTTCTTCCATTGTTTTGACATATCTAAGATCATTCATTGATACATAAGCAAAGGCCCTACTCTGCCTACTATGTGCATTATGGTGTACAGGGTCTGTAGAACTCTACTACACTGCTTTATTAAAACCAATGCCAAGACTGGGAACTGTACCATAGCTTTCAGTCAAGCTGGATGCGGGCTCCTCGGGATCTAACAGTTTGTGAACTCCTGGTCCAGAGAAATCGCAGATTCTTCTAATTGTCGAGCTCTAACTTTCTATGTGTTAAAATGGCAACAAAACTGCAAGAAAATTGCAAGACATTACAACGTGCTTAAGAAAAAAAAGTGAGAAAAATTATGAAAAAGGAAGCACACGTTTGATGCTATGATTACTGGTTATATCTGTGACGTGCTCTGAAAAAGTAATACTATGTTTGTAACTTAAAATATGAATGTCAAACTGTGTCTGGAGTGGCGGTGCAATAAGTTTTTGCTAAATACAGGTGATGGGGGTTAATCTCTCGATTTAAAATATGTTTGGATATTTTAGATTGTTTTATTCAGTTTAAAGCTGATAAAAGAAACTGACTTCCGTTCCTATTCAAATGGACCTAAAAATCTGCATTGGAACGTGTTTATTTGCTGGTCTTCGAAGCTCTTGCCACAGTGCAGGCTTGTCATGCAAAAAGCCATTGTGACAAGGTATTCTTTTACAGTGCTCTCCTCCATTCATATTCATATGGATTTAAAAATCTGTTTTGGGACATGTTTATTTGATAATCTTCGAAGCTTTGCCACTGTACAGGCACGTCATGCAAGAAAGCCAACGAAAGTCTGCTACGTCTTGGGCCAAATGTCATTTTTGTCAAGAATTGCACCACACCTGCGCCGAGTGGGCTTCAACTAAGAAAAAAATAAAAATATTTATTCATTGGTCTACCCAAGGGGTCTCTAAACTTTATGGCTAAGAGGCAGTCGGATTAGGTGCTTGTTGCATTCTCGAAAGCCAGAAAATAAACAAGTTCCTTCCTTAAATGAGAAACAAAAAGCATGGAATAAGAAATTGACCTACTAGATATGCATTTAAATACAGAAAACCCTAAGTGGAATCAAATGAAAAAAGAACAAGGTGCATTAATAGAAAATCCACACGCGAATAACAAAACTTGCGAGTAATGCAGCTCAATATATAGCATAATTTATTATTGAGCTAATTATGGCATTTATGATAGTTGTTGCCCAGAAAACTTGCCGGGCATAAAATCAAAGCGCATAGGGACATCGGCATATTCGCAGAGGTGTAAAACACCGATGAGAATGGTGCGACCAACGATGGCAATACAAGATACTTACGACGCAGAACACTAGGCACTTTATACACGAGAACGCAAAATAATTTCATTGTTGTTACGGAGACACGAAACAGGGGACCAAGAGTGGATATGCCGGTGATGACAATGTGCAATACGTATGACACGCAATACAAATGACAGTGTGCAATACATATGACGATGTGCAATACATATGACATATGACAATACATATGACATATGACAATACATATGAGATATCGGAGGGATAACAACCATAACGGACATGAGGCGTTTGGTGAGCGTTGCATGAGCCGTCTCTTTACACGCGCTTTTTCTTGCGCCAGCGTGGTCTACTGGAAACGGGCCGTGGAACAGACGTCGTACTGCAAGGACGGCGGGTGGCTGCGGACACATGCTAAAAGCGCAAGTCATGGGACATCCGCTGCCCTTGATTGGTCTGGCCGACGAAAGAACGCGTGTAGTAAGGTGACGAATGGGTCACAGTGTCGCACTTTGACGCCGTTTGATTGACTCCCACTGACTCATAGCGTCAGCTGCGCTTTGACTTAAGGTGAAAGAAAGATTTCTCGTCAACCACTCTGGCCAGTTGACGCGCTGCCCGTGTTGATTGCCGACATCGTCCAAATTTCTAGGCTGCACGTCGGGAGCTGAAAATTACGAGAAAACTTGCAAAATAGTAGGATGGCGGACACTGCGATAAGACGGAAACAGCGTCTTGTACCCTTGGTGCGATCACTTGATTATCGTGTCTGCCACGCGCCTCCGTGCGGCGCCGCACGCGTCAACCTTTTCACTGTCTCTCACCAGAGCACGAGCTTGCACCGGACTGCTAGAAGCAGCGGCTGACACAAGGGAGCGCATCGGTTTGCGCGATTGGCTCGGAAATTATGCTCGGTACTGTCACTGGTCTTTGGTCTTGATTGTACGTTGACCTCCAACTTTGAAAAGCCGTGCCAAGAGAAAAAGACGCGGGTCTCTATTTGAAGAAATGCAGTCGTCAGTGTAGTTCCCGTGCAGCTGTCGATCGAAAGGGCACCAAACTTTGATTCAACTCTGGTTCCAACACCGCTAAAGAGCGGTGTCACATTTAGAGCACAAGTGTAGGCTTTCATAATACGTATTTGTGGGTGGTTGTTTCTGCAGTTTATATTATTAAAGTATTGAGTTTGGCAGGTTCATAAAACTTGGCGTATGCATTTTTATTGATAGGCGTTTTAGCGGATATGCTCATTTTTGCTGACGTTTTACAGAAATTACGTTTACGGGCTAAATAAACTATTGAGTGTAAAAGAGGGAGAGGGTGAGGCTTTATCCCAACTGAAGTGTCGCGCTAGGATTTATTTTGAAGCACTTCTTTAATACCCATTTTACACGGAACCTATTGTGACCGGACCCTTATTTCTAAAAAGAGAGCTCCGTGTTCCTTTTCCGCCTTTTCTATTCTTGTTAGCAAAGGTAAGGCGTTATGAAAGATGAACTTCTGTTTTACTTTCAAGTGATGTGCCAACAAATGTTGGCGTCTGCTCCAAACCAATATTATGCTGCTAGAAAACCTGCTCAGTTGGGTCAAATGCTCCTTCCATCCCTGTATATTTTTCGTTCCAAAAGGCCGATTCCAGTGAGCGCTCGAAGAGCAGACATCGGAGAGCATAATACGTCTCGGGAGATCCGGCGCCTCCACCACGTTCGTGACGTCACGTTTCCCTTCACTGGCAATGCTACGGGGAGGCTGGCGTGGTTGCGAGCTTTGCCACTTCGTGGCGTCAACGTATTGCAACCTGACCGTTTGAGATGCCCAGTCCCCACTTCCACGCAGGAGTTGAATAGGTGTGGGAGAGAAGGAAATTTTGGTTCGGCCCAGTTCGACATGGCTTGCACGCATGCGCTGCTTGCCGCCGTACCTACGCAGAGTGGTGCTGGTTTATTTGAGGAGTTTGGCGTAAGACCGTTTGGTTCATTCGTTTTAAATAATGTTTTGGTGTCTTTTCTGAGCAAAAAGAAAAATGGTGTCTCCGCAGTGTGGCCAGAATGTGGCTGACATTTAGACAATGAAATGGGCGCCAGAATTTTGTTGCAGTACCCTTTGAAGGAGAGGCTCTGGTGAAATTCTGATAGTCGCCAACTTACCTCAAAATTTGTTCTATGCATTACAATAGGCACGTCTGAACTAGTAACTCAAAATTACAAGTCACAACATCTTTTTTTTTTTTTTACAGAGGTAATGAAGTTTTAAATTTGGTCTGATTTGGCAACACTGAAAATGTGGCCTCCGATGTAACATGGGGCAATATCGAAAAAGTATAGCTTGTTTTCGACGGTTTACAAGAAGTTTGATGGTGTAAAATTAGCACTAATTAAACTCGTACCAGCAGACGACAACAGCAGAAAAATGTGCGCGAAATTTCGTGTTTTTTAGGCTGCCTGCTTGACTTGCAAGTTATATCTGAATGTTGGTTTCGGCATCGCCCTCAGCTGCCATTTTCTCTAATAGCCATCTTGAATTTAGAGACCATAAATAGCATGCCGGAAAAGCAAAGCCTGGGTAGTCTGAAAATGTGTTTAGTTTGGCGGCTCAAAAACCGCCGGAGCCCCCTAAAGATGGAAGCTTGGGCGAGTTGGTGGCGTTCATTGTGGGGAGTGGCAGCGCGAAAAGGACCAGGCCAACAGAGGAGACACGCGCAGAAAGACGCACAAGGGGGCGCTCCCTATTTGGCCTTCTCTCCACGTTTTCCGTTCGGTGAACCCAACTCCCAAACTTGGCAGTTTTCCACCCTATTCATAACTGGTCCTGTAATCTGAACCGGAATTCACAACCCACTCCTGTAATCCGAACCTCTACTGGAGCCGTCCAACACGTCACCAGGCATCGAAAGTCGGGATTCCACTGTGTCGCACTGATACAGTCGGAACCTCGATATATCGAACTGCGCGGTGATGGCGAAATAGTTCGATATAGCCAGAATTCGATATATTAAATCACATCAAAAACGCGTCAAAAACTTGTTAAAAGCGCGTGGCCGTCGCGCTCCGCGAAGCGCCGACAGGCGGCACATGCGCGCCGACCGACCGCAGAGGCGGGAGCAGCCGCGTGTCGTCTGCTACGGCGCGCTGCCGTGCCGCTCAGCTTGCGGGAGCTGGGAAATCTCGCACTCGAAGGCTGAATTAAAATATCGAACTCCGTCACCCCAAACAGCCCGCGCCTTTGACAGGCGGCGAGCTTCCGCAACACCGTCGGTGTTGCGGGAAGCTCGCCGCCTGTCAAAAGAGCGCGGGCTGTTGCGAAGACGTTGCCGAGGTTTGCTTTCCCGCAACACCGGGGGTGTTGCGGGAAAGCTCGCCGCCTGTCAAAAGAGCGCGGGCTGTTTGGGGTGGCGGAGTTCGATATATCCATTTTATGCCCGACCCCGTTCGAAATAAAAAATAAAAAATGCATGCGATTTTCCGCGTGATATAGAAAGCGTTCGATATAGGCAATAATTCTATATATCCGTGTTCGATATATCGAGGTTTGACT
>JAZHYW010069328.1:0-16905 GCA_037355805.1 Ixodes ricinus
ATTCACACTGAGCAAAAACGCGTTGCGGTCGACGCGACGCCGGCGTCGAAAAAGACGAAGCATTCAGACAGGGCCACCCGACGGCGGCGTCTTCTCGGGGACTCCCGCTTGTCAGAACACGGAATTTTTTATCGTCTGCTTGAATACTGCTGCCTTGCCTTCGCGATATATGCGCTGGAAGAGAACCGTCTTCACTGAATGTGAAACGGCGGTGATTATATACACGTTTACACCTGCGGTTATATGCAGCACTGACGAAAGGCACGGACTCGAGCGGGCAGCTTCAGAAGGTGCCTCCTTTGCCGCGTTTTCAGCGCAAACAAAGCACGTGCCTACGCGTGCAAGGCCCGCGAACTTTAGCACTGCACACAGCTTCTGCGATAGTATTTCCGATAGAGAACTGTCAGTATTCCCGTAATGGTGGGCGCACACAAAGACTACACAACACGTTGGGAGTGATCGGCTCCCGCACTGGTCGGAAGGTCGGAACACACACACAGCAGCGAGACTGGTGTAAGAGCGGCTGCCAAGTATAGCTTGATGAAGAGTGAGTTTCTGCGGCGTCGTGCACGCACATAAAACACCGCTCACGGTCGGACGTTCCAATCGGCCCCGCTTCTTTCCACGCTGGAAATGACTTCCAGCCTTCGTTTGGCGGAGATGCACGAGCCCTCGACTCCATCTGCCTCTTTCGCCTTCATTGTGGGTCGAGAATAAAAGCGCGTAAACATGTCCTAACAGGAAAAGGCGATTGCGCGCGGCCCGGACGCTTTCTCGCTGATTGGCTCAGGCGCGCGCGTCGAGGAAAAAATTGGGTCCCGAGGCGTCGCCTCCCTGCGCCGGGTCCTCCTCGGCGCGCACACTTTTTCGATACAAAAATAAGCAAAAAAATTACCCTACGACGCTGAGTCTTTCCGGCTGTGGAATGAATGCTGCCTTAAAGGCGCATTCACACTGGGCTTAAACGCAAGTGTTGCGGTCGAGCGTCGATGGCAGCGTCGTAAAATCACGAAGCAGTCACACATGCCACCCGACGCGGCGTCTTCTCGGGTAATCCGCGTTGTCGAGAGAACACGGAATTTTTTATTCGTCTGCTTCGCGACGATTGTTGTTGCCTTGCCTTCACGATTGCATATGCGGTGGGAGACAACCGTCTTCACCCTGAATGGACAACGGCAATGATTACATATACGTTTACGCTCCGGTTATATGCAGCATTGGCGAAAAACGCGGACTCGAACGGGCAGCTTCTGAAGGTGCTCTTTCGCCGCGTTTTTGTGCAAACAAAGCACGGTGCTACGCCGGCGCGTCCCAGAGTCTTCGCGTCCGTACCTTTAACACTGCACGCAGCTTGTGCGAGAGTGTTTTCGATGAAGAACTGTGGTATTCCGTAGCGGTGGGTGCACTACAAAGACTACACAACACATTGGGAGTGATCGTTCCCGCACTGTCGGAGGTCGGAACACACCGCGAACTTCGGTGGCAGCTTTCGAGCGAACGATGAAGAGTAGTTTCACTGCGTCGTACACGCACATAAAACACTGCTCACAGTCAGATGTTCCAATCTGCTTGCTTCTTTCCACGCAGAAATGCTTCCAGCCACGTTTGGCGACTGCGTGTCCCTCTCGAACCCTCTGGCTTTTCGCCTTCATATGGGTCCGAAAATAAAAACAGCGAAAACATGTCCTAACCGGAAAAGGGCGACACGTCACGTCCGGACGCTCGCTGGACTGGCTCAAGCGCGTGCGTCGAGGGAAAATTGGGTTCCGAGGCGTCGTCTCCCCTGCGTCGTCCTCCTCGGCGCGCGACTTTTTTTCAATACAAAAATAAGCAAAACAATCACCCCAGCGAGCGCGTCTTTCCGCTGTGTGAATGCGCCTTAAGGACTGTAGTGAGTGTGGTCTGTGGCGTTTGTGCTCACGACAATGCACGTGCCGCTCAAATCGTGAGTCCTTCATCAAATCTATCGCAGCGTTTGCACTACGACCACTTCGCCAAATACTGATCCATACGGCACTGATGCAGACGTCAACGAATGCGAGACCTTGCCGCACCTGTGCAACAACGGGCGCTGCATCAACACACAGGGCTCGTACCGCTGCCTCTGCAACCGAGGGTACAAGACGGACCCCACGGGTACACGCTGTGTTGGTGAGCACAAAACCAAATTTTTCCGAATTTTAGGAAATTTATGTTCCACAGCGAGCGCCGTTCGTTCAAAACGATTCCACCGATTTCAAAATTTTTTCAAAAGGTTGTCTGTAGTATCAGTACTGGTACTGCGGGAGAGCTTAGCGGTAACAGATAACTCTCTGCGAGACAACTGATACAGTCAGTTGTACAAGTTCGCATAGGAGTCACACGCTGGTTTCGGGAACACTTTCGAGGCGTGCAGACATCAACGAATGTGAGCTCCCGGTTTCGCCGTGCAAGTCCAAGTGTCTCAACACAGAGGGCAGCTACATCTGTTCCTGCGATGACGGCTACGTCCTGGCGGAAGACAAAGTCTCCTGTAAAGGTGAAATAGTTTATCCGCAAGGTTCGAAACACCAATGCTAATGGGGAGCTTTAGTAGATAATTCCGATATTTCCGACAATGATACCCGATGCTCTGCCAGATTGCGCATGCATCGTATCATTGTCAGCGTGTCATTATTGAAGGTATCAGAGTAATCTACTAAAACTCCCTAATAGGGATGTGCATATAGTAGTTACTGCTCTACTAGCTCAGTAATTTTTAAAAAAGAACGGCCAGAGGGAAGCAATGGGCTGGCTACGCCAGGGAAGTGTGAATATGTATTGCATACATCGACTAGTTCTAGTCTGTTCTCAAGTTAGCCAGATGTCAATGCAAGAGTGCACCAGGTCTTAGGCTATCAAAGGACTAGGATAAACAACTCTGTGAGCGTGTATGTACTGGGTCTTTCTTTTTCAACTGAAAACAATTCCTTAACGAACAGGACTCTCGAGATAACGGAATTCTTTCAGGCAAAGTTACTGACTGCCATAGTCGTTAAAGGCACGAGTGCGACATGATAGTCGCTGATAAAGTGCAAACAGTGCAGCTGTCCCGTCCCCAGTGCAAGCTTCCTACCTTCGACAGTGCTTTGGCATCTCGTGCACTTCGAGCGCTCACGTGGAGCCGAAACACAGTGGAAGGCACGAAGTGAGTGTTGAAGGATGGGCATTCGAAAAACGTACCCTGCCATTCTCATTGTGCCAGCAACCATAGCAAACTAATTATCTATAATTCGACTGTTAACTTTCTGAATGTTCGTCTCGGCTGGCACGTCTCAAACCGGAGTCCGTCACAAAAACGGGTCGTGGCAGCTGCCGGACCAGAAACTCTATCCTGCTCCGCGCTGTTCTATTGTGGCAAATTTAGGCAGACGAGGGCATGCCGTACAGAAACTAAGATGGAAGGGCGTGCAGAAAGACTGGAGTTCACTGCGGAAGCAGCTTATCGGTCGACGCGAGCTGATCCGATAGTGGTACGATACGTCTGGGGGCATTGCTGTGCTGATACAGCAAGCACATTTTGCACATTTCGCAAGTAAGCATCAAGTTCCAAGAGGTTCGTGCTGGATGCATTTCCAGATGTGGACGAGTGCGCGACGGACAGACACAACTGCGAGCACTCGTGCATCAACACTCAGGGAAGCTACCGGTGCTCCTGCAAAGACGGCTACAACGTACTCGAGAGCCAGTGCTTGGGTAAGTTTCCAATTAATGCAGGGCCTTAATGAATAGAGCTTTATGCTAAATACTCGAGCACCAGAGAGCATGCTGCGAGTGAAGTCGCACACACTGCACGTGCTGGTCTCGGCAGCAGTAACTGTTCCAAAGCCAAAACATAAAGCAAACGACGCTTTGCACGTGTGCTCGTCAACGACTTATTTACTTTGAACGTTTTATGGACGGGACAAGCGCGTGCGGTGCATGTACCTACATTCCCAGCATTCTCCTTGGTGCTTGGGTAATTTGGCATAAGGACCATTGACCTTACTGCGCCGAACAATCTCTTTTTGCGACAGATGTCAACGAGTGCCGTGAGCAACCACACCTCTGCGCTCCCAGCGGAACGTGTACCAACGTGCCGGGAAGCTACAGGTGCAATTGCCCCCGCGGCTACATCACGGATGTTTCAGGGCAGTCTTGCAAGGGTAGGTGTACCTTCCAAATCCGATGTATTTTTCTAGCCACTGGTATTCATGGCGCCCTTTTTCTTTGACGAATCAAATATGTCAAGCTTAGTGAAACACATTCTGCGAGTTGTGCCCTGTTGCAGTTGTGTTCTTTCCCAGCTTGTGCTACTTTAGGTTGTTTTATTAAACGCTTCTGTTGGCTGCTGTTCATTGAAATTAAGGGGGAATATTTCGTAACACCCTCCGTTATAAACCTTTTCCAAAAGCACATTTGTCAACTTGCACTATGGTTAAGACTTCCGGTGTCAGTAACACTGCAAAAATTGCTTCCAATAATCAAAACTCAATCGAAACAACATATCGGCAAAGTCGGAAATTGATGAATCACTCGCATTTAAACAAAATAGGCAAATAGAAAAAGAAATAAAAAATTTGGTTGATTCCAGAATTAACATTAGCAGCCCTGTGCAAGTGCTCTAGATTGCTCTCATGATTGTCCCTCTTTCAGTCTTTATCTCTAGCCATACTTCACAACTGGTCAAATTAGACTGAAGAATAGAATCTAGCTCGCACAAAATATTTGGGCAGCCTTTCACGTGATCGCAGAAGGATCTGAACAAGTGTGTGAAGCATGTCTCGTGACTTGTGCTTTGTGACACAAAAAGTCACAAAGAAACTTACAATCAAGGCAGTCACAGAAAGAGCTTTCCCAGAGTACAAGCTAAAGCCTCTTCCTCTCTTTCAAGACACGGATGAATGTGCGGATCCGAGCAGGTGTCCGCACGGTTGCGAGAATCTCGAAGGCTCTTACCGCTGCACATGCCCACCAGGGTTCAAGCAGCACCCCTACTGGAACCAGTGTCTGGGTCAGTGTTCAAGCTCACCCTCTTTTTTCTAGTCGGCATTTTTTTTTTTGTCGTTGCTTTGTTTCAAAACTGGCTCGACACACCTATAGATACAGCTGAACTTGTGCCCCAAAACGTCGTGCCAAAGAAATGTTTTTCCCACAATTTTAGTCCTTGCCTTTTGTTTTTTTTTTAAACTGAAAATCTCTACTGACTACACTGAAAAAGAGTCACCAGTGGCAGGCACGGGTTCACTCTTCGAGCAGTAGAACTTGTTTCCGACAAATTAAGAGAAGTTTGATGATATGAAATTACTGCTGTGGGGGCTCACTCCAGCATAGCTCAGCAGTGCAAAACAAATGTGCAACCATCCGTTTTCTGGACTGCTTGCCCGACCTGCGAGCCTGCCTACCTGGGGCGTCACGCCACTGGAAAGCACGGGCAAATCTGAATGCTGATTTTGGCATCGCTTTCATTTGCTGTTTTACTGAAAAACACCGAAGAGCCTGTTAAAAAGACCAAAGCCTGGGTATTCGGAAGATTTACCGTAATTAGTTTGGTAAGCTAAAAAAAAATCGGCGGAGTACCCCTCCAATCGCAAAACCTTTACGAGTGAAATGCACAAGCTTGTTTCCTTCCCACCATGACCAAGCGAGACACCACACATACCCTAACAATAGATGATTCAGAGTAAAGCTCCAACTTGGAAGGTTACTTAAAATCAGTATTGCCTCGTTAAGTAAAGTCGGTAAACTTGGGGATTGTCTCGAGTGGGGTCAGTGTAGAGAGGGCAAGTATACTAGGACCACACTAGGGCCCAGACCACAATGTACACAGAAGTGACCGAACGGTGCGGCTAGATAATGTCCGGTGTTTCCCAAAACATCACCATAGGGTTTTACAAACTAGTTACCACCTGCTCACAGTGTGCATAACAATCTGAAATGTGCCTCCCTGCTTGTGGTACATTATGCATTGCACAACTGAACAGTACTTCCCTATGATGTTCAAAAAGCTTTTACCTTGTGCAAGCATCTCAGCATAGGAACAAGCAGCAATGTGGCAGAGCACCAGATACTGTTGGATGCCAGTTTGCTCTGCCATCTCATGGAGAGGTACCCTTCCGTGAGCGTAGTCAGGGACATTTGTTGTAACACGGTTCCTAGGGTTGTCTGGTCACGTATCCTTATTACTACGGGTGTGCTAATAGTGTTTTAAACTGAATAGTGCAGTGTCATTCCTAGTTTCAACATTTCCCGTACACTGTGAAAGTTACGAATGATCATGTTGTATTCAATCCAATCCACTTTTCATACACCCCTACTTATTACACTGTTCTCCACACCAAGATTGGCCCTAGAGAGAAACCGTAAATGCCACAACAAGCGGGAGACTGCGCAGTTTTACGATTTGCCCGTTAATAGTATGTCACTGCTCTCTTGCAGACGACAACGAATGTCTGTCGCAGCCGTGTGGAACGGCAAACTGCGTCAACACTGTGGGGCAGCTACTCGTGCAGCTGCCCCAATGGATTCAGTTTCGACGAGATCATGACCAGCTGTGTCGGTAATTGGGGTTCTCTTTCTAACCGGACAGAAAAACTGAAATGCAGGCGAGCCGGTAAAACGAGGCCTACTGCCAGCGCCGAGAATGGGCAGATGGGCAACGGAGGTCAACTTGTATGTGCGTCCTGTCCCCCGACCCCGCTTCATCTTAGCCTCCAGTTATGTCAGTCTTTTTTTTTTTATATGTTTACCCCCTTCAACAGTTTTTGCAGTCCTCAATGACAGCTTCATATTACCGTGAAATGCAGAGCATGCGCTCGTGTCACAATAGTGCCCTTCACGTGCGTGAGCCAGTGCAGAAGCGATGAAACCCACCATCTGCATTTTGCTGTCAGCCCTTAGAGGTGCCCATCCGCCCGTTTTTCAACATTACAACTACCCCCAAATTTTGAATGGGCGCTTCTGTGGTATTCTACGATATGCTTAGTTCAATATATGATGTCCCCCACAAAATCAGCCTGTACAAATCAAATGAAGTTAATAGCCTTGAATCCAATTCAAAGGTGAATTATAATTCAATTGCAGCAGTCTAATGTATCTGCAGTATGTTAAAACAACCACATCAAAACACAAATTATTCAGTTAAAAAGTGTTACAGAAGAGCATGTCAGTGTCAGAAATAGAGTTAGCCGATATCTTTCCTTTAATCCTTTTCATCCAAAAGCTGATAAGCATGATACCAATTACCAGTACCACAGAATGGCAGTTCATAAATCATGTGCGACCCTAAAAACATATAACGAAATAAAACTTTTGGAGAGTGCTCGCTCTACAAATTTTGACGTAAAAGTAACGAGAGCTTGCAAAAAAAAAATGACCGGATCTCCACGTGGTGAATGATGTTGATTGGGGCGAAGCTCTGGTGGTGCTGATGATACTGATTTTATTCTTCATAGGTAGTGCTGATGGTGCTGATTTTTTTTTATTGCTCATAGGTAGTGCTGAGTTCCGGGTTGCGTTTCGACTTCATTATTACTGCTTTATGGTCGGTGAAATTCAGAGCCAGTGGTTCTTCTAGCGGATCAGCTTGGATCCGCTAGAAGCCGTGGGAACGCATCTCCACCGCTTAAGTCAACGGTCCATGTCAGAAGAGAATGTGTGGTATGGAACGTGGTTATATACGCATTTGAGCATTTGACGCAGCGCCCTCTCGTCTATAAACGTTGAGCCAATGCATGCAAGGTTTAACGCGATTATATACGCATTTGACCGCAGCGCCCTCTCCTGTATAGACGTTGAGCGGCTACATGCAACGTTTCATCCATGACAGAAACCCCAGCTCTTGAGTTACTACCACATCTCAGAGCCCCCTACTCGTCCCGCAGTCGTGGCCGAGTGGTTAAGGCGATGGACTAAAAATCCATTGGGGTCTCCCCGCACAGGTTCAAATCCTGTCGACTGCGCAAACATAATTTTTTCCTCTTTTTTTTTGCATCATTTTTTTTTTTTTTTGCTTTACACAAGCACGTGGCTTACGTGCTCGTGAGCACGCGAGCTCACGAGCAGGAGCACGAGCACTGGACGCCAGATGGACGGACGGACAGACATGGTTAGCCCCTAAAGAGCTTCGCCCCTAAAATTTCTCTTTCAAATTACACTTCTCTGGCGACTCCACTGTCATCTCTATCTTTCGCTGACATCCAAAACTCTGGGTTCAGTGCACCTTTCGAGATATTGAGTCCATGAAAATGAGCTCGTAACAGCACTCCGAGAATCAAACAAAAGACGGTGATGGCCGACGCTCGTCTGTAACCTTGGCCCCGTGCTCTGAACAGGTGGCAGTGGGTGCTCCAACAGCCCGTGTCTCTTCGAGTGCATGCCCACCGGATCTGGAGGCTTCCTCTGCAGCTGCCCGGAAGGATACCAGCGCATTGGACAAGGGTACTGTAGCCAAGTTGGACTTGTTGCATGAATGTCTAGATGGTGGGAAATTGGTCCACATCCACGTGGTGCCTCACGCCTCCGGTCTCGATCAATTTGACCAATGCCATTGGTACAAACATATAGATGCGACTTACATAACAAACTTTTTTTCTGAATACAGCCGTTTATAGGAGAGGTGTGTACTTATGCAAGGGTATGTCTTATAGCCCGGAAAATATGGTACACCCAAGTCAGCATATCAGCTGCTACAAGTGTCACACCAGGGAGACAAAAAAAAAAAAGTTTATTCTATTCGGTTAATTTTTCTGCCACCAGGCACTGTCTCTCCACGCATCCCGAGAGTTCAACCCTGGGTCCTGGAAAGGGCGTGCCGGGGGCGTGGGGATACCCACCTACGACATTGACAACGCTGGTCCCCAGGACCCCGACAAGGTCATCTCGACCGAAGGATGTTACTCCTGCAAGCTCAACGGTGGAAGCGTACAGCGCGCGAGGGAGGGGACTCAACAACGGAACGTCGTCTCGGAGGCTCACCCGGAGGTCTGCTCAGAAGAAGGTGAATTGCCGTAGGAAAACACAAACCGAAAAAAGCGGGGTCGCCGAAATCGGGATGAGCTGCCGTCAAGATGTACTTTAAGACCCGCTTTAGGTGCAATGAGTTTTGCTATTTTTGTACACAGGGGAGAGCGTTTTAGCAGAGCAGTTACAGAAGAACCAGCGAAAGTTTGCATAAAACAAAAGTATGGACACTGGAAGCAAAAATATGCAAGCAAGCTGTTAGGGAAGATTGTAATCTAAACCCCGGACATAGAGAAATAAAATAACAGGAAAGACAACACAAAATCTCGGTACAGAGGTCTCTGGCACTGCATTAATTTAAAAAAAAAATATTTTCCCATCTAGTAAAAGCAATTGTAAATACTGAACAAAACTTGCATCCAGTTAAAGTCAGGGTTGTGCGAATATTCGAAATTTCGAATAGTAGTTTTTTGAATACATACACTACTCGATATTCGCCACGAGGAGAACTGCACTATTCGCGTCTTTTCGAAGTGTTGATTCGAGCGGGTTAGCCCCGTTGAGTGTGCTTCTTACCGAGCACCGGTGCATTGCGGAAGTATGCCCACAGGAAGCGAGCTCCGCAGGTGTTGCTGCTCCGCAGTACATCGGTGCTCGGTAAGAAGCGCACTCAGTGGGGTAGCTCGCCGCGATAACACTGGAAAAGTATGAATATCGCAATTACGTCGCTTGGAAGAAAACCATACATTCAAAGTGGGATGGTGCACACGTGCCGGCTGTATATGAAAATGAAAAGGAAACTTTGTGAATGTGTATACTGTAAAACCTTTTATTTTAATGCGAATAGCATTCTTTGGCTACTTCACGCACGTTTCTGTCTATGTATCTATCTGGCTATCTAACCTCTTACGCCGCGGGTCGATAAACAAATAAAAAAGACCGGCGCCGGGCTGGGATTCGAACCGTTGACCCTTTGATCAGCAGGCAGACGCGCTAACCACAGAGCTATAGAAGGCAGTCATTCAACGCACTCTAAACGGTTGTTTATATCTTTACCATAGGACGCGCTTTACAGCGCTGTCATAGCTACCGGTGCGCGCGCGTTCCATGCACGAGGGCTCATTCCGCTCTCGTGAGGCTGAGCACGGCCGCTAGCTCACCCTCTCCCGCGCTCGGGAGAGGGTGATGTAGCGGCCGTGCTCAGCCAAGGCTCAGCCTCACGAGAGCGGAATGAGCCCCTCGTGCATGGAACGCGCGCGCACCGGTAGCTGTGACAGCGCTGTGAAGCGCGTCCTATGGTAAACATATAAACAACCGTTTAAGTGCCGTTAAGCTGAGACTAGCTGAGACGCCAGAAAGTCTGGTCGGTACCATTTTGAGTGTTTGTGCGTATGGCGCGTGCTTTGCTCGCCTTCCTAGGTGACACAATCGCACGTGCTGGGCTGCAGGAGATCGTGCAGGGCTGTGAAAGTGTCAACAAATTTAGAATCGCCTCAAGAGTGGGCTGGCGTATCTAGAGTGTGCCGGCCACCTGACGAACGCGCATAACTCCGCACCGTTTGATGCTATTCGCATTAACGTAGATAATCATTCCCAAAGGATGGGTTCTGCTGATTTTTTGTGGCCCCTATTTTTCGCAAAGCAGTCAAAGAGGACATAGTCGCGGCCACTCAATTTCGCGAATTCCAGAGACCCTCCACTGAAATTCTTAAAGACCGAAGTTTTCGCGTGCCTTTAAATTTCGCGAATTTTTCAATTCGTGATATTCGCGAAAATGAAGGGCTCGCAAATATTAAGGGTTTTACAGTATCTACATTGTAGTAAAAGTTTCAAAATTAAACTGACTGTTTTGCAAGAGTATATGTTAGGCAGAGATGCCCTTACAACCTGCGTTCATCATGCGCGATTCATTCTTTTTTAACTCGAAATTAAAGAAAGAATATTTAAGATTTGTAAATTCACTCAATTGGGTATAGTTGGCCATTTCTATAGGATTCATTTTATGTCAAACTTGTCATTTACTTACCATCCCAAGACATCAGACCTTCTGAGGTCACAGTTGATAAATATAGATAGATTAAACTTGGCTTATAAATGAACAAGTGGAACAACCTTCACAAGTTTAGCTGGGTTTTCGTCTAAGCATTATGCTATGGTAGTGAAAGGCGTGGAAAAACTATTCGATATTCGAATCGAAAATATTCGGCCAAAACCACTATTCAGCTTCGAACTCAAAATCCACTATTCGCACAAGACTATTAAAGATACTCGACCAGGTTTCCACGCAGGCGAGTTGCCGTCCCTTCTGTCCTAGCCACCATTTCAATCGTATTTTCGATTGTCAACCAGTTTAACCCATAACATGTGATTGTCTTTTCTACAAACATTTCAGTAACAGTTGTGTCACATTCTTTAATTGGAATAGATATGCACAATGAACACACTAGACATGCATTAATATGCCTCATATAGGCACTAGATATGCACCATATAAACTCAAGATATGTATGAGATATGCAGAACATCTCAAATCATATTCTATATATATCATGTCAAAAAACTTCTGTGCCTTCTTGGTATCTACCATCTTGGCACCGTTGAGCAGTGTGCCGCAGACAAGGGCTTAAAAAAAAAAAAAGGCAACTACTCTTGTTGGCCATTTTCGTACGCAGGAAACGGAAGAGCAAACAACGGCACACAAGAGGAGACACCCCAAGTCTCGTTGGGACGTCATCAAGGTGACGCTGCCTCTACGCCAAGCGCAGGCGCACTCAAAACATCCTTGACATCCGGCCGGCCTACAAGCACCTCAGGGACGACAAGAACTACCACGTGCTGCATGGTGTCGACCGCAACCGCTTCAGCGTCGTTTCCAGGTGACTCGTCCGCACCTACGTCCTGGTCGTTTCAAAGTAGCTATGGGGAGTATCCGCTGGCGGCCATAGGCTGTGTGCGCAACTGCCGAGCTACGTGCCGACGGCGAGCTTCCACAGATCTCTCGCCACGTGCATTCCGCACCATCGAGATTGCCGGTCTCAGCAGCCTATTAATGTGAGCTCGTTCTGAGCATGCGCTGCAAACATCGCCCTCAAATATGCCGTCCAGTGAATACCCCCTACAGTGACTGCCAGGATGAGACTGGCAGGGCGTCTCGTTATCGAAGGTTGGAAGCGTACGTTAGAGGGGGGCAACTCAAAGACTTTCCCGCCATTCATGTCCGGTCTGATGACAATGTGGCCTCTAAAGAGATAGTGGCACGTTCTCAGTTCGCGAGTAAGCTTGGAGTGCCACTTCAACGCTGCAGATGCCTGCAAAATATTTTTCATTCATTCTGTGTTGCCTTATGTGACAAAAATGATAAGCATCAAAGTGTCAGGAAGACTGTAATAAGAGGTATGTTTCAGAGCCTCAAAAGCACCTCTCTATGGAATTGTTTTTTTTTTTACTTTTGTAACTTGGGATTGTAAGACATGTGCCTATGATAATGCACAAAATAATGTCCGTCCAACTCAGTGCCCTTCGAAGTATATTAGTTTGTTATGTGGAGTTCTGCCCGCGCACCACCTACATTTCAGTAGTCAAAAGCGCTGCTTGAGACAATGTTTTATAATATCAAAGTTGATTTGGATGTGTGCTGTGTCAGCTGAGCCAACTTTTGCATGAAGATGGTGTGGTAAAAATAAAACATATTAGTATCTATATATATTCAAATATACTGCTAGCCACATGAAATAATCGAGGCACTCAATCAGAGAAGCAAGTACTCAAAATCATGTGTAATCATATGAGATGCAAGTACTAAAATCATGTACAACATTAACCAGCTCGCCTGCTTATTAACATGGTATTCTAGAAACTATTACTACATGGAAAGAACGCAGAAAGGACCAGAAGAACTTGACCTAAAATGCCCAACGACATGTTAATCTTTCGTATTGGGTGTCGAGAGTTTCGAGCCATGTCGCTAGCGGACGACGCCCGAATGTCGATGGACAGGCACCAAGTGTCTCGACTGGCGTAATGCATTTTTCACGAAAAGCGTCAAGGAGACTGTCAAATAGAGTAATCTGTACCTTTTTTGCTTCACAAACATGAGTACTATACCTCGTGCGAGGTACCTCCCGTGGCGAGTTTATTGCAACCACCGTAAAGCGACGTCCACTTCGGAACGCGCACCGATGGTTCTCCAATCTCCCGCAGCGATGGCGGAGTGACGCTGCAGCTCGCAGAATCCATCAAGAAGGCCGGACTCTACAAGGTCAACATCGGAAGCCGAAGTCCGTCGGAGGAAGAGGCGGAGAACCAGTCGAGAGCGTTCCGCCTTCGAGTCCACTTGGCGGTCACGGAGTGAAAAGTCATGGAGAACACGCCGGTCCTCCTCATAGTCTTCAGCGATGCACCGAGATCTAGGGCATCGTAAAAGTGGCACATTTTTTTTTTTCCCATTAAAACATTACAACAAATTACATCTGTGTTATACGCTCTTTTACGAGGGTTTTGGCAGCAAACTGTTCGATCGTCGGTATGTTTCCAAGACATTTAGAAGATGCGTTCATAACATATCCTGAGTGTTTTTGAGAAAAGTAGCACTACGGTGAAGGCGTGAGCATGAGCTTTTACTTTAGATATTGTGACACACCTCACCTAGCTCCTAGCTTGGATGACTTAGCACCTAGGTGGCAAAGTTACCCGATCGTGCCTGCAGCCTTTGTGCAGTCCACGTCAGGGCGAGAGGGAGTGTTGTCACTGTTAAAAAGAATTCTAGTTCTCTGGCTGTCTAAGATACGGGGTAATTCTTAGACTGAAGACATATCCTTAAAGGGACACTGACATACCCAAGAAAATCTTGTTTGTTTTTGCCAGGTGGTCCATTATGGTGTCAGAAGACTATTCAATCAATATTTTGCTGCAGTCAAGTATATTATTAATAAAGTGAAAAAAAAAATGCAAATGCTCAAAACCGAAATTAAAAGTGAACTGGGGAGGAAGAAGAAATATAGAGAGAGAAAGTTACCGGAAGTCGCGTGGCTGTGTTACTTTTTTTTCTTCCAATCAACATATTTGCAGACTTTTTGGAAGCCACAAAATATGGGTATCATATTTTTTTGTCAATTTTTAGTATTGAGTGTCTGCCTTCGAGAACCCCGACTTTGATTACCTTTGGCGGTTGTGTCGAAACCATAGAAAACTACACGTGACCATGGAGAAGAAAGTGAGCGCGACTCAAACCGGTTAGTTCTCGGTCGGCGGTTTTCGGGCAGAAAGAAAATGAATTTCGAGCCGCAGATTGTGTTCTGGGTAGTGGGGCTCTCATATGTCATGCAAAAATTAAAAACCCTGGCAAGCGTAAATACCCTGTCAGTGCCCCTTTGAAATAAAAGGAACTTAAGATAAACAATGCAATTCACATATCAAATATTTCAATTTAATTCTGCCTAAAAGTTGATGAAACTGGCAACCACAGTTCGAGGTGTGCAAAATTACCCAAATATGATAATCCTACCGGGCAGAGAGCAAGGTGTAGCAAAGCGTAGCAAACAGTGCAGTCAATATCACGCCATTGAGCGCTGGCATACCCTGCACCACCTACGTCGTGCTCGGGGAGATTGGTTTGCTAGCTCTGTACTTTTTCGAGAAAAGCATCACAGGCGGCGCTACCAGCTCGCTCATCGTTGGCCACGTGATTCGCAGAGCGCGCATGCATTTGTGTGTCCCCGTGCAACCGTGCGTCATCGCCGGTAGCGTCCGTCGTGTGCGAAAGAGCCAATTTGCAATGTTGAGCGCAGCATACTTCACCACAAACCCGTTGCGACATATTTGTGTCTGGTTTACTGAAGTTTACTTTCTACTAATGTTTGCAAAACAAAGCCCTATGAGGAAAATTTGCCCTTTTTACTGCACTAAAAAACGCAAGCTGCGGCCGCGGTAGTGCAGGCGTCATTGGGTGTGGCAGAGTGCCGACCGTAGCAGACAACACTTTCGCCCCCTGGTGCGTGACGCCGTAATTTGAAGAACCTGGTTAGAGCATGGAGGATGGATGAATGTATAGATGCCAACAGCTGTGCCTTTTATAGTGGGCGGATAGCTTGTGCCACCTAGCCTAGAAACTAAAAACCAAAAGTATGACTTGAGGCAACATTACTAAAACACTCAGTTGGGAAACTCGCCCTCGAGACCTGGACCGCTGGCGTCCACAGAGACCGAGCTAAATACGGTAACAGCGCCACCCTTTAGCGCCGAGTTAAAACATGAAAGTTGCTTCATATAGCTACTGCGAGATAACTCTGCGAGATGGCGCCACTCGGCCCACTGCCCGACTCGACCTGAACCAATACGTGCAGCCATGCAGTTACCGGAGTGGAGGCTAAGGGAGAAATGGCGGCGTTGCGATCGCCATTAGCTCGGTTCTCGTGTACTGGATGCGGAGCGACTTTTTCAAAGCGGGCTCTATAGCAGTTTCCCAAACTGAGTGGTTCTAGTAACAGTTGACTTGAGGTGACGACACAGGAGCAATGTTGCCCGCCACAAACAACGTGATTTTAGTTCGTGGCAAGCTTTAAATGAAGATTGCGCGAAAAATATTACACTTTTTTGCGGAAAGAAATGACGTACTACCACCTCAGGATATAAAATTAACCCTTAAAGGGACAATGAAGACTTGATTTTATTCAATTTTCTAAACGGTGTTTTTATGCTTCTTGGGAACATAGCATGCTGCCCAATTTTTTGTAGACATTTGTGGCGCGTGCTTCCTGTGCCTGACGAAAGAGGAAGAAAAGAAACCGAAACTGATCGTCCCATTCTGCGTTTCTGGGCCTCCGAAAACGGAGGTGGCGTAGGGAGTGGCGATCAGGTGTAAATGGTTGGTGGCGGTAGTATTTAGGAAGATCGAGACTCTGGTTACGCCCGGTGGGTTGCAGAAGCGCGGTGGTGCGCGAGTGGGTTCGCCCAATCTGTCAACATGGACGGCAATGCACGCTCTGCGCTGCAGCGGTTGGGCTTCCGTTCCCAATGGTGGCAGTGCCCTGCAGCGGGCAGAGTGCGTGTGGTGGCGAACACGACGGAGACCACTCAATAGCCGGCCACAAAGCATTGCCCGCCCATGCCAGGCGGGGCGCGTCGGAGATGCCGAGGGGAAGCGGCAGCGTTGCGGCGATTCGAGGATCACGGTCCCTCAGCGGGCGTGTAACTTCACCGTGCGTCCGGAAACACGGGCAGCAACCCCTGCGTGAAAACTAAACGCGTCAGCCAGAGCGAATACTGGTCTTCAGTGCGACCGTTAGAACAGCCATCTACAGCTTCCTGCATTTTGCAGAATCCTTCGAGTACCGTGTTCTTTTTATTTTATTTTGTTGCCCATAATTGCTCGATTTGCCCATTGCGCGTCCAGGCGTAGCAAAGAAAGAAACAGTTGCGGCTTCGCTTTGTTCCTTGGTTAATGTCATCATTTCCGGTCCGATTTATACTTTTCATCGTTATTCAAGTGCGCATTAGAACGAGTATTCCCGCAAAATCAGGAACTCAAAGCGTGACCAGGGACACATTTCTCGTTTCGACCAGTGGCTGATCGCGATCTTTTGTGGCGTCGGGCTATCGTGGCCCACGCATCGTTCACGCGACAGGCGCTCGAACTTCTCCTGGCTTCTCCCGCACGTCTCGGGGCGTCGCCCCGAGTGCGATCCCGGTAGCGATTATTACCGCGTCTGTTTAATAGATTTAACGCGGGCTCATAAGCGCCGAGTTTTGACTGAAAATTTGGGCAACGTGGCCTGAGGGCGTGCCTGGAGACCCAGTTCAGTCGCCAAAATATATGCCCGAAATTGCCTTCATTGTCCATTTAACTCAAGTTTCTTAGATTTGACCGTGAATGGATATGGCGATCCAAAACTTCTGTAAAGTGAATATGGGCCAGAGTAGTTGGTTGAGTTGTTGACATCAGCAATAAGC
>JAZHYW010069330.1:0-59447 GCA_037355805.1 Ixodes ricinus
CGGGACAGGTTGCGTTGGTAAGTGACCTTCAGATTTTCAAAAGGGACAGTTAGCATTCAAACAAGTCGAAAAAGTCTATCGAAGATGAGCGAGTGGTCAATATCATCGAAACTACTACTAATTACAACAATACCATAGTATGGTTGGTGGCAGGTTAAGAATGCAGCAGAAGCTTTGCCCTTAGCATCTGCTCATTGCTTTGTTGCGCACTGGCTGCACCTGTTCACGAAAAACCTAAGCAAGCTCGCACTGGAGGTAGAGCATTCTTAATCTATCACCAAGTATAACGTATTGTAACAACCCTCTAATGTTAGCAAAAGTTAAAAGTACCTAAGCATAATGAAGAAAAACCTTTTTTTACACCGTGCTTATAGCAGTTTGTGGGAGCTGAAATTCCAATTCTCTAAAAGTGTATCACCTCTAAGTATGAAAAAGTATTGGGTGTCATTAGGAGTTCAGAGTAGGCAACTCAGAACTCTGCCTTACCCATTTCAATGATAGCTTGACCAGCTAATGTCAATGCGTGCTTTCTTCAATGATATCTAGATTCTTGCATGAACAGAGTTTAGATTCGTAGACGCTGGAACAATATGTGCTTCCTTTCATGATACTATTTGGATTCTTGCATGAGCAGAGTTTAGCTTCATAGATGCCAGAACAATATGTGCTTCCTTTCATCTATCTGAATTCTGGCATGAACAGAGTTTATTTCCAAACTGTAAAATACTGCGGAAGCACCAATTTTGGACAAGCACTCACTATTAACATTTCCCATGCTTGGGAATTCTGCAAATTATATGTTAAGCACCCACTCCCTCCAAAGCACCTGCATCAGCTGAAAATGTTCACTTCGTTGCAGCTAAAGCCCCTTCATGTCTTAAAAGTAGCGCAAGGTGCGTCGATGCACGAGACACATGCAACGTGCAGCCCTTGGAAAAATCATGGCGGCACATCGCAGCACTGAACTAGATTTCAGACGCCATGTTCTTCCCAGAAGTGGCGCGCGGCACGTGTCTCGAGCATTTCCACAAGAATGAATGGCGCCACTTTTCTCAGGATAGAGGAGCTTTAGTTGCAGCGGCCCCAAACCGCCAACGGCAATGACGGGGATATCATGTGAAAATCAATATGCTTTCTCCAATTCCATTCACCCTGACTTCAAGGCTCTTTATTGGCCACCATCTTGATTGTTCCTGATTTGACTGGACAAGGGCCCATGTTTAGATTAACCCAGTTTTCAGTGAAAGTGCAGTGGGCACTTCCCCGGTACTTTACGGTTGATGCCAAAACACCACTGATCTGATAAAGCAACCTTCCAAAACAGCATGTTTAAGGTCTCCTTACAAGAGGCTTTGGCTGGAACCATGTGACCGTCAGGGTGCATGTAGACAATGTCCCAGTGATTCAGTCCTTTGAGAGGGGGAAGGTGCCACAAAGAGTAGGCGTTAGATTCCAGGCAGGACCTGTGCTACAAGGACGTCAGGGGCAACTTCTACGGTCGAGGCATCTGTCTGTCCCCCATGGACACACCCATGTCCCAGGCAACCTGCTGCTGTACCGTGGGTGCCGCCTGGGGCCGAGGCTGCGACATCTGCCCGGCCGAAAACACCAGTTAAGCTCTTTCTTTAGCTGTCACAAACGTGGTCATAAAAATAATACACCCCCGTTATGAAATACCACATTCCATAACAAAGCTTGAAAAAAACTGCCTGTCTTTTCGGTACATCCTAAAGGTGCTCAAAATGCATAGCATTCATTGGTCCTCTTTGCCTCGCTATGCCCATCGTTCTTGCTGTGCACTGCATCTCTGGAATGTCAGGTGACACCATGACATCGTGACATCATAGTGTCATGCGAGATCACGGTGTCACATAACGTCAGTGTCATGTGACACCACAATATCACGTCATAGTGCCACTTGATTTAACACTGTCACATGACGTCACATTGCCATGTGACATACCTTTTTGTACCTTACAACTTTTCATTTTCACTTAGCAAAAGATCAGCCACTACTTTTTACAGGAGTCATAGTTGAAGTTTGAAGCTTACAGTCCTTTTTATTGTCTTTGTATGCAGGTGGCCTATTATAAATGTGCTAGTGTTTACACACAAATATTTGGTATAAAATCTTGTCATTTCTTTTATGTGTACTAAGTTTGTGGTGCTTCACAAGTTTGCTGTTGAACCTGCGAGTATTACAGTATCTCACTTTGGGTTTCTGTATCTTTACTTTCATTTTTTGCTTTAAATAGATCCTTATTTAGTGAAGGCGTGCATACAACTATTTATTTTCAAACCGTTTCCTTTGACTGGAAGCTGCAGCTCAGCTAAGCAAATGAAAGTGTGCAATTCCTGCTGCACTGTCCCAGTGCAGTGTGGAAATGTGCATAAAGTTGCATGCTTTCTCACAGCTGTAAGGGGGTGGCATGCATATCAGTTTAGAATATGAAATAAAAAACGCTTATTTTTTTGACAGTCAAATACTATTACAGTTCCATTCCATTAGGTAGATTGATATCAGATCAACCAGTATTTGTCTTGTGAATGCTATAAATAAAGTTTTACTCATATAGCCCAAACATTAACCTGAGTATTTTGTAACGTTTTAGATATACTAGCATTGCTTGTTATAGTTTGTGAATACAATATTCGGCAGTTTCGTGGCTCAGAGAAGTTTGTGACAATGAAGTTGTTGCAACTGATAACACAATGTTGACGTCTCTTTTCAGCCGAATACAAAGAGCTGTGTCCTGGAGGCCCAGGATTTCGACCAAATATTGAAACCGTTGAGCTTGAAGGTACGTGCAAACAAAACTAAATCTGCATTCATGCTGTTTGACTACGTCAATAATATAGCAAACGATAATATCTGCAACATAGGAACCAAACTGGAACTAGATACCTAACGTTCACAAAGGGGCATCTCTGTTGCCAAGCGTTAATGAGCTCCACATCATGTGGAACAAGAGTGTGCATCGGAAACCGAAGCATCATGAACAGTTACTGGTTTTAATAGGAACTGTCATTTTATAAGAGGATGAATCAATAGCTGTTAGAGGCGCTAAGTTGGACGTCTTACTTCAGTTGCCAAACTGCACCTCTTCAGCATAGTGCCTATGCTGAAGAGGTGCAATCTGGTAAAGGGAATTTAGCAGGTGCCCATGCTGAAGAGGTGCAGTCGTAATATTGCAACACAGACGTTTCAGTCATATAAGTTTTTCTTCTAAAAAGTCATTTTACGGCTGCCTTCCTCAGATTCTTCTAAGTGTCCACAGCTTCCAGCAATTATAAGGTGCAGTCTGGCTCAAATAATGACCCCTTTGTCAACCACCTTTTAAAACAAAAACAGTTTTGTCAAAAAAAGCAGGGCAAACACTAGAGGGGAGGCGACCTCCTTTCCATTGTTCGCTCTGCTATAATGAAAAGGGGCGGGAGGAACTTAACAGGACTCTTAACCTGTTGCCACTGCTATAATGCAATGCAATCAGGTCATCCAAGCTGTTCTGGCCTTCCAGTATTTCTAGCACAATTTCGAGTAATGTTGCATGCAGAAGAAAAAAATAAACCCAATAGATGCTACTTTGTAGCATTATTCGGATCATTATACATTCACAGTATCTCTGCATGCCGTATATAATTTCTTTTATCCTTAATAACAAGCGTACCATAGTTGTTTTTTTTCTCATAATCACCATTTCGTTTGGTAGACAAAAAAAATCTGTTGCAACGTTGTAATGTATGCAACAAGTGCTTCGTGTCAATTCGCTTGAAATCTGCAAGGCGTCGACTATGTCACTCAGTCAAAATTGAGAATACCGCAGTCAACTACAGGACAAGAACGGCAGGCCGGTCTTTCGGTCATCCCGCCTTCGCCGTGGCCTTCCTACTTTCAATTACTTCGGCGTCTCGAGAGCTTGAGCGTGCACAAGCAGCGAAAGAGCGACAGAGTGCAACCACTGAATGCCGCAAGCTGGGCATCATTTCCCGATAACCAGCTATTCTTATTCTGTCGACAGCCATGGATGATTCTGATGCGTGTTACCCCTTGCAGACATAGACGAGTGCGCCGAGTTGGACGACCTCTGCCGGGACGGCCGCTGTTCCAACACCTTCGGCAGCTTCCTGTGCGTCTGCCCGGATGGTTATACCCTCGACGACTCGCAGCGCGCCTGCGTTGGTAAGCTTTACTTGCTTCCAGTTATTTGCCAGTTATCTTCCATTTTCCTCCAGCCTCCATTTAATCTAACTTATTTATGCCCTTGGGGCCCGAAGGCATTACAGAGGGGCTGGGTTTACAATGTACAAAAAGCCAAACAAAACAGGTCCTAGTAGTCGGGTTACGGCATTTTTGAAATCAACTGGATTAAGAATTGTGGCAGTGGATGTGGGGAGATAGTTGCCGTCAATAGACGTACGAGGTATGAATGAGCCGAAGTATGTAGAGTCAAACCTCGATATATCGAACACGGATATATAGAATTATTGCCTATATCGAACGCTTTCTATATCACGCGAAAAATCGCATGCATTTTTTATTTTTTATTTCGAACGGGGTCGGGCATAAAATGGATATATCGAACTCCGCCACCCCAAACAGCCCGCACTCTTTTGACAGGCGGCGAGCTTTCCCGCAACACCCCCGGTGTTGCGGGAAAGCAAACCTCGGCAACGTCTTCGCAAAGGCCCACGCTCTTTGACAGGCGGCGAGCTTCCCGCAACACCCTCGGTGTTGCGGAAGCTCGCCGCCTGTCAAAGACGCGGGCTGTTTGGGGTGACGGAGTTCGATATTTTAATTCAGCCTTCGAGTGCGAGATTTCCCAGCTCCCGCAAGCTGAGCGGCACGGCAGCGCGCCGTAGCAGACGACGCGCGGCTGCTCCGCCTCTGCGGTCGGTCTAAGGCCCGGTCGGTCGGCGCGCATGTGCCGCCTGTCGGCGCTTCGCGAGCTGACGACGGCCACGCGTTTTTAACAAGTTTTTGACGCGTTTTTGATGTGATTTAATATATCGAATTCTGGCTATATCGAACTATTTCGCCATCACCGCGCAGTTCGATATATCGAGGTTCGACTGTATCAGTGCGACACAGTGGAATCCCGACTTTCGATACCTGGTGACGTGTTGTACGGCCCCAGTAGAGGTTCGGATTACAGGAGTGGGTTGTGAATTCCGGTTCAGATTACAGGACCAATTATGAATAGGGTGGAAAACTGCCAAGTTTGGGAGTTGGGTTCACCGAACGGAACACATGGAGAGAAGGCCAAATAGGGAGCACCCCCTTGTGCGTCTTTCTGCGCGTGTCTCCTCTGTTGGCCTGGTCCTTTTCGCGCTGCCACTCCCCACAATGAACGCCACCAACTCGCCCAAGCTTCCATCTTTAGGGGGCTCCGGCGGTTTTTGAGCCGCCAAACTAAACACATTTTCAGACTACCCAGGCTTTGCTTTTCCGGCATGCTATTTATGGTCTCTAAATTCAAGATGGCTATTAGAGAAAATGGCAGCTGAGGGCGATGCCGAAACCAACATTCAGATATAACTTGCAAGTCAAGCAGGCAGCCTAAAAAACACAAAATTTTGCGCACATTTTTCTGCTGTTGTCGTCTGCTGGTACGAGTTTAATTAGTGCTAATTTTACACCATCAAACTTCTTGTAAACCGTCGAAAACAAGCTATACTTTTTCGATATTGCCCCATGTTACATCGGAGGCCACATTTTCAGTGTTGCCAAATCAGACCAAATTTAAAACTTCATTACCTCTGTAAAAAAAAAAAAAAGATGTTGTGACTTGTAATTTGAGTTACTAGTTCAGACGTGCCTATTGTAATGCGTAGAACAAATTTTGAGGTAAGTTGGCGACTATCAGAATTTCACCAGAGCCTCTCTTTCAAAGGGTACTGCAACAAAATTCTGGCGCCCATTTCATCGTCTAAATGTCAGCCACATTCTGGCCACACTGCGGAGACACCATTTTTCTTTTTGCTCGAAAAGACACCAAAACATTATTTAAAACGAATGAACCAAACGGTCTTACGTCAAACTCCTCAAATAAACCAGCACCACTCTGCGTAGGTACGGCGGCAAGCAGCGTGCGTGCGAGCCATGTCGAACTGGGCCGAACCAAAATTTCCTTCTCTCCCACACCTATTCAACTCCTGCGGGAAGTGGGGACTGGGCATCTCAAACGGTCAGGTTGCAATACGTTGACGCCACGAAGTGGCAAAGCTCGCAACCACGCCAGCCTCCCCGTAGCATTGCCAGTGAAGGAAAACGTGACGTCACGAACGTGGTGGAGGCGCCGGATCTCCCGAGATGTATTATGCTCTCCGATGTCTGCTCTTCGAGCGCTCACTGGAATCGGCCTTTTGGAACGAAAAATATACAGGGATGGAAGGAGCATTTGACCCAACTGAGCAGGTTTTCTAGCAGCATAATATTGGTTTGGAGCAGACGCCAACATTTGTTGGCACATCACTTGAAAGTAAAACAGAAGTTCATCTTTCATAACGCCTTACCTTTGCTAACAAGAATAGAAAAGGCGGAAAAGGAACACGGAGCTCTCTTTTTAGAAATAAGGGTCCGGTCACAATAGGTTCCGTGTACAATGGGTATTAAAGAAGTGCTTCAAAATAAATCCTAGTGCGACACTTCAGTTGGGATAAAGCCTCACCCTCTCCCTCTTTTACACTCAATAGTTTATTTAGCCCGTAAACGTAATTTCTGTAAAACGTCAGCAAAAACGAGCATATCCGCTAAAACGCCTATCAATAAAAATGCATACGCCAAGTTTTATGAACCTGCCAAACTCAATACTTTAATAATATAAACTGCAGAAACAACCACCCACAAATACGTATTATGAAAGCCTACACTTGTGCTCTAAATGTGACACCGCTCTTTAGCGGTGTTGGAACCAGAGTTGAATCAAAGTTTGGTGCCCTTTCGATCGACAGCTGCACGGGAACTACACTGACGACTGCATTTCTTCAAATAGAGACCCGCGTCTTTTTCTCTTGGCACGGCTTTTCAAAGTTGGAGGTCAACGTACAGTCAAGACCAAAGACCAGTGACAGTACCGAGCATAATTTCCGAGCCAATCGCGCAAACCGATGCGCTCCCTTGTGTCAGCCGCTGCTTCTAGCAGTCCGGTGCAAGCTCGTGCTCTGGTGAGAAGACAGTGAAAAGGTTGACGCGTGCGGCGCCGCACGGAGGCACGTGGCAGACACGACAATCAAGTGATCGCACCAAGGGTACAAGACGCTGTTTCCGTCTTATCGCAGTGTCCGCCATCCTACTATTTTGCAAGTTTTCTCGTAATTTTCAGCTCCCGACGGCGCCTAGAAATTTGGACGATGTCGGCAATCAACCGGGCAGCGCGTCAACCGGCCAGAGTGGTTGACGAGAAATCTTTGTTTCACCTTAAAGGGCCCCTGAAAAGAAAAAAAAGTTTTTTTAAAACAGTCTGGTTGGGACACAGTCAAAAAATGAATTTCTACGGAAAATCGATTTTTTGAAACAAATATTGTGACGAGAGATTTAGCTGAAATTTTAGCAATTCCGGTCATTCAACTCGGCTTTCATTGGTAACGATGGATATTCATTAAATCAACTTCTCATTGGCCAATAGAATGAGTGACAGCTTTGATGTTAGTTATAAAATCTTAAGTGATCTCTTGAAACGCCTTTTGAATTACATATTTTAGGTTTAAAAAACCGTCAGCCAGATGACGTCGTAATTGTTACCGGCGTTTTACAATACTCGTTTACTTTAGATTCAGGAATAAAACAACAAAAAAAGCTTGGCCATTTGGTTTTCTATATGGTGGCAGATGTTACCGTGATACATCTCAGGTGGTTTTGTAGTTTTATCGCGGTTATATGTGAAGACCTCTAAGAGGGCTTGTTGCTTGTTGAAGTTAGTGTGGCGTTCCACCGACGGACTGATCCATGGACGGATTGAAGCTCAACGTGAAGCGAGCGTGTCGGGTTAGATCTGTCTCTCAAGTATCCGCATCCTGCAACGAGGGAGGCGGCGAGCAGGCGACTAGCGGAGACGGACCCGAACCTGGTCGCCTTTACACAGTGCCTTGAAACTCCAATATCATACCGTGCCACCGTTGTCAAGAAATGGACGTTCGCTACCGCGATAATGAATCGTACGCCGCTGTTACATACAGATCGAGACAAAACACCGTGATAGGCCATGTGGCTGGCACTATTTACTAACCCGAGCATGAGAGTGACACAGGCATGGTCCTGCTCGAGAAGGGTTCCGCGTCGGCCGGCAGTTCTGGAGCTCGCGAAGGGGCGTTGGGAATGCTCGCACTCACGCTGTGCACAACACTCAAGTTCTGCAATACCGGAGGGTCTGCTGGGTAGAGCTGAGTTCGGACGTGCAGGAAATCTTGGTGCTAGACGGGTTTTGACGGAAACTGTGACGCGGACCCGGAAAGTGGGAACCTGCACGTTTACGTCCACCAGACAAAAGCTTTCAGTTCCTCTACACGTGGGAAGGAAGAAACGCCCGGCAAATGAACCAGCGAACACACAAAACACAAAAATGCACCAGCACTTTGTTTTCACGCCCAGAAACAAAAAACAACAGAAAATGCTTCCCGTTGCCAGACTAAACATTTCACAAGTCAATCTCCCGCCTAAAATCTTGCGGGTAAAAGGCGAACGGCTTTTAGCGAAGTTCGTTTTCACGGCACTCGGTCGCCCACGCTGCGGCCTACCGCAGCGTGGGAGCGGGTTCGATTCCGTGCTTGGTGCTCACGCAGGGTTTTGCATCTCCCGAAGTTCCGTTTCAGCGCTTCGACACCCACGTGCGTGCATGCACTGGGCTAGCAACCGAGAAAATCGGGAGGTCGCTTAAATGCACTCCATGTGTGCTTCGCCTCCGGCGATGAGGTATCGAGGGAGCGGGAGCAGACGCAGGCGAAAGTTTGTCTGCTGGGCTGGCGTGCTCGTGAAACCGAAGTGAAAAAAAAATGAGATTTTCAGATAGAAATCGCGTCCATGCTGGGCACACGCGAATCAAACGCGAGCTTGAACTGCGGGAGCTGCCCGTACGGCCTTGAAAGCAGTCACCATCAAACCGTGCTTTACTTGCAGAGCTTTAAGTCAGCTTCTGTTGCACGCACAGGCGCTGGAAATATATTAGTGTGTAAAGAAATGCCTGTGAACAAATCGCGATTACGCCGCCCGATGGTGCCCATCACCATCAGCGTGCGGTTAGAAATGAAGACGGTTTGCCGATAAACTTCCAGCCCGAAACTCCAGTGACGCCTAATAAGCATCAAAGAAAGCTAAACATAGTGACTCTACCCGAGGCTTTGACAACATCATCATGTTTAAGTAACATTTACCCTACGTCAAGCTAACTTGCCCCGTCGATTTCGTTCGATAAAGCTCTCGTTCTCGACGCCTCACCAAGGCTAATCATCGGTCCTCCTGCAATGACAATCAAATCAAAGTCACACGGTCTTGCTGGATATTCCAACAGACTAGTTTTAAGCCGTACCCTTTCAGTGGTTCACGCGCCATACCATGCTCGAACGGATCAAGCTATCTGTCGGACAGCGTCATCAGTTTTTTCAGTGTAGCGGTTATAAAGAGATCGCAATCCAGCCGCTCTAAAAGCGAAATTCACGCCGTCTGTAATATCTCTCGACTGAGTCAGTTGCTTGAAGTCATCGCAAATATAAACTACAGGTTGCAGCGACCACTGTGGCAGCGACCAGCGTTTGCAGATAAGCGTTGGTAGCGGCGCATTCTCATTCCACCATCACTCGAACAGAAAGGCGCTAGTTTCGGTTTGGATTAGTGCCCTACCACAACATGGATAGCGCAGCATCAGTCTTCTGCACTCGGTGCATTTGGCGTGTTCGTTTGAGTCCAGTTCTCCGTGCAACACTCTGCGGGTGCGATGCATTCTGGGAGAGAACTCCAACGGTGCCAGTGCGTGTGAAACGCGAACTCGCTCATTTATCAGTCCGCGTCCGCAGGCGAGGCGCGCGATTGCAGAAGACGGTGGCGTGCGGTCACGCTTACATGGTCTGCGGACGAAAATCGCGATTCGGTGCGTGGTGGAATCGGCTGTACGACGCGGTGCGACATGTGACCCACTCGTTGCGTCGACCGCAGGCACAGGAAATAACAATGGCTCGCTCCGGTAGACAGGGCCGTTAAGCAAGCCAGCCAAGTCCGATCCACTACGAAGAGGCGAAGAGTACCTCTCCTCCACGCGCCCCGAAATGCCGAGAGAGAAGAAAAAAGTGGAAAGGAGGTGACTACCAACTAAATTGCGATCATGGCGCAGTCAATATTGCTCTAAAAAAATTTTTTTTTTTGCATAAAATTTATTTTTTTGACGCGTGTCCCAACCAGACTATTTTGGAAAAACATTTTTTTTTTTCCAGGGGCCCCTAAGCGCACCTGATGCTACGAGTCAGTGGGAGCAATCCAAGCGGGGTCAAAGTGCGACACTGTGACATTCGTCACCTTCCTTTACGCGTTTTGCGTCGGCAGGACCGATCAAGTGCAGCGGGTGTCCCGCGGACTTGCGCTTTTTAGCATGTGTTCGAGCCAGCCTGCGGCTGCCTGCCATCCTTGCAGTACAATGTTTGTTCCACCGACTCGTTTCCAGTAGACCCTCTATCGCAAAAAAAAAAAAAGCATGTAAAGAGACGGTTTAGCAATACTCACCAGACGCCTCGTATCTGTTATGCTCCTTATCCCTACGATAGTTCAAATATATTGTCATCATATGCATTGCACATTGTCATATGTATTGCACATTGTTATATATATGTATGTCACGTGTGTTGCATGCATTGTCATGCACGCATATCCACTCTTGGTCCCCTGTTTCGTTACCTCCATAACATTAGAGTATTTGCATTCTGCGTTGCTACATAAAGTGCCTAGTGTTCTGTGATGTAAGTATCATGTATTGCCATGCCGTCGGTCGCACTATTCTCATTAGTGTTTCTGCCCCCTGACTATGCAGCCGACGTTCTAACGCGCTTAGATTTATGTTCAGCGAGTTTTCTGGGCAACAATTATCGCATGATGCCATAATTAGCTCAATAATAAATTATGCTATATATTGAGCTGCATTACTCGCAAGTCTCGTTATTTGCGTGAGGATTTTCTATTAATGCACCTTGTTCTTTTTTCATTAGATTCACTTAGATTTTCTGTTTCTAAATGCATCTGTAGGTCAATTTTTTATTCCGTACTTTTTGTTCTCATTTAGTGAATGAACTTGTTTCACTTTCTGGCCCTCGAGAATGCAAACCAACGCCTAAATCCGGCCTCTCAGCCAAAAAGTTTGGAAACCGCCTAAGTTAGACCAATAAATAAATAATTTTATTTTTCCTTAGTTGGAAGTCTACTCAGCGCAGGTGTGGCACAATTCTTGACAAAGATGACATTTTGGCCCAAGGCGTTGAAGACTTTCGGTCATGGTGCAGTTTGGAACAAACGACACCATCCTTCCATCACTGAATATAGCCATTCGTTCAAAATACAAACGTTGCGATCGTCATTGGCAGAATTCGTTGATCACGTTTAACTCGTATCTGAACGTGAGAGGTATATTCCAATTTTCCATTTCAGTATCCCATTGGGGAGACACTGCTCTTTGAGGCAAAATTTTACTAAGAAAACACATTTTGAAATTGTGTTTTTTGAAGATTAGCAAGCACTTATCATCTTGTCCTGAAAGATTTTCGTTAAATAAGTCTCTCTTATCTTGAAGTATTGTCTTGGAAACAAAGTAAAATGGGTCTGTGGATTTTTTTAAATATTATTTCTGAGTGAACTATTTATACCCTTTACTATTTTATGGAAGCCATATCTCCACTTGCACACATCTAATCTTCATAACTTTTTCTTTCTCTGCTAGCTGTATGTGTGACATATGCAATAAGGGGTACAAATATATTAAATAAGCTGTCAGGTTTTTTGTAGGTGCCTTTTAGGCATCCTGCAAAAAAATTACTTTGAAACTGGAAAGTTCAAAAGTGTCATAAGAAGTTTATAAATCATCCTAGAGCTTTCATTTATACCTTATTGGATTCCACATATCTCTTAGTTCACTGATATATGTTTATTTTCTTATTTCAGTATTTCAATTTGTATTAATCCGTCCCATAATCTTTGCAAATTAAATTTTCAATATTAATAAAACTAATTGAGGTTACATCAAAACCAAGTACATATTTGTAGTCAGAATGTAATGGCAAATAAGCCGTGTAAATTTCATTTGAATTGAATCACAAGTTATATAAAAAAGCTCTAGAAGCAGTGTTCCTCCGTTAACAGTGCAGAGGTGGGGAAATGGGGTGGGACTAGAAGGATGCCCTTTGTGGCAAGTGCTGAATGGGAATGGTAGCTGTAGTATATGAGAAGAAGAATCTCAAGTGAGTTACTAGTGTTGGAATTACCTCAATGTCACGCAGTGAAAGCGGGACTTCTGAAAGCACTGCTAAAAGATTACCTCGTACCACGATGGCTTTTTGCTGACGTGCCCTAGCATGTATAGACAGCTTCGAAGATCGGCAAATAAACATGTCCCGAAACAGATCATTAAGGTCCAATGAATACAAATGACAAGGGATCGATTTCTTTTATCAGCTTTATATTAGACCAAACAGTCTAAAATATTCAAACATATTTTAATCAAGAGGTTAACCCACATCCCCTATATTTAGCAAATACTACTTGTTACTGCCATTCCAGACAGAGTTTGGCATTTCTTATTTTAAGTTGCAAATGTAGCATTACTTTTCAAAGCCACGTCTGAGTATACTAAACAGTAACCGTAGCATCAGACGTGTGCTTTCTTTTTCATAATTTGTTTCACTTTTTTTTTTAAAGCACATTGTAACGTCTTGCATTTTCTTACGGTCTTGTTGCCATTTCAACACATAGAAAGTTAAGAGCTCAACAATTAGAAGAATCTGCGATTTCTCTGGACCAGGAGTTCACAAACTTTTAGATCTTGGGGACCCCCATCCGGCTTGACCCCTGAAAGCCTGTGGCAGGGCTCTCAGTGTTGGCATTGGTGCAATAAAGCGATGTAGAGTTGGATGACCTGTGCACACCGTAATGCACCGCTACCAGGCAGAGTGGGGCCCTTGCTTACGTACCAATGGACATGATCTTAGATGTCAAAAACAATGGTGACACTGGAAAAAACAGTAGGACTCTCGAAGCTCCCCTTTTCTGTAGACATACTGCTGGAAAACCTGCCCCCCCCCCCCGTTCAGTAAACCCATGCCTAAACATTGGGATTTGCGCTACTAGCAGTGGGCTGTGACGAGATCAATCCAGCAAAATACAAAGAGGGCGACAAGAAGGCAAAAGCCCTCGCGGGCCTCGGCTTCTCTGAGATCGCTTCAGACGTGAACGAGATGCGACCAGTATCCTGACGTTTGCGGGCGACAGATCACCGGCTGCAAGCTTGGATGGGACAGGCGCTATGCCGTCAGCCCGGGCTCCGATGACCGTGCCCGGAGGCCAAATCACATGTGTAGGTAAGCACTCTGGCGGCATCCACCCTCCTCCACCCACTCACTTCATCCGGTTGCCCGCACGGACAGAATCTGCCCCGAAAAGAGTTTCACGGCATTTCGCTAGTCGCAGAGACAGACCCCAGCGTCATTAGAACACGGTTCCCGCCCAGGCTTGTGGCACCGGCGGCCGAGACCGCACACCAAAGTGTCACATGCAGACCGTTACCTTTGCTCCCGAGGAATTACGAGGACTTTCTGAAATTTCAGACGCGTGAAGGGTAGCGCCGAAGCCCGCCGACACAATGGGGCCGAATGGAGCAAACTGCGCGAAGCGGGCCCCACTTTCCCGTTGAAAGTTTTGGAAGGTCACTTATGTAGGCGAACAGTCAGTCACGCTTCTTGTGCAGGAGTTGCAGAAACTGATGTCGCTATGACGAGCTCTGGTTGGCTGAATGAAAAATATAGAAGGTCAGACCTCGAGGCATTTAGCATTGATATCCTACTCACTATCCTTTCAATCAAAACAATCAGAGCTTCGGCGTCGTTCTTTCACGTCACGACTAAATCCTGCACAGAAGCAGACGGCTTGCTCTCCTCAATTCGAAATTAGGCCAACAGGGCCAACAGAAAAACCAGTGATGTCAATCCCTCTGCCAACTCTGCAAGCCGAGCGTGTTTCATCGTGCGCCAGGTACAAGCTCTGGATCAGAAGGATTGACATCACGGGCACTTTATTTCCGCTCAGTTTCGGTTTGAAGCTGTGTACAAGGGCTGGCGTTCTTGTCCTGTAGCATCAACAATGAACGTAGCACACCTCGCCTAGTACAGATGGTGTTATCCAGAGCTCCTCATTTCTGATTACGTATCAGCCATGCCTGCCTGCGTCTCTTACTTGCTTATCTCCCCTCCAGCAGAAAGAGCAGTACATTTGCAAATTATTGCAGAAATGTTTCGTACCTGCCACTGCAAGGAATCTACCGTAACTAAGAAAATTCGGTTACGTTATTCGTGTCATTAGTAGGTGATTCGCACATTATGCTTGCAATGCTATCGAAAATTTATCCCAGCCATTTTTCCCAAGCAGAGGACTCGAGAAACAAAACCTTTTATTGGTCATTATTTCCTCTAGTTAGCAGAACACTCATCACAACCTGCATTGCAGTGTCACTGAACGTCTCAACAGAAAGTGATGCGGTACTACAATAAAAAAATTAATGTCAACTACAATCTTGTTTTCATTTGATATTGGTGGAAAGAAGGATCTTGATGCTTATGTGACACCGTATACTGTTACTTATACTGCAATTCATCTTACGATAGACCACAACCAACGCTAGATGTTATCCAAGCCAATCCAGCGCTGCAAACGCTTCATGCACTTCTCCAGAAGCTCACATGACACTTGCAGCATTGGATTCGCTCTGATGACTTCTAGCTTCCGCCACAGTTCATCGTGAGGCGAAACCGAGAATAACACTATTTTGACAAGTAACGTTGTCCCCAAAGTCCCACACTTTGAGATTAGCTGTGTTCTTCGTGTTCAGCATGTGCAACCGCGTCTCAGAAGCATGCATGAAATGTGCAGACATGCGCAAAAACACATGCTACAAACACGTCGAGAAGGACGATCCGCGTCGGCGCTCCTACCTGCAGTCGTCCGATGCCTTCAGCCAGACCAAGATGACGTGCTGCTGTTCCGTGGGCGAGAGCCTGGGAAGCTTTGCGAGCCTTGTCCCAGACCGAACTCTGGTAAGAAGCTTTGGTGTGTTCTGGCGAAGCGTGGAACTACCGCCTGACCTCTAAAATCCCAGGAGACCCGCGTGGCAAGAAGAATGCGTGTGGCTTTTCGGGCGTGCGCTACGATGCAGACTTGAGCGTTTCGTTATATCCCGGAAGCGGCACGATTCATTCTTTCTTGTATTGGGAATTCAGAACACGCAAAATAAAGCAAACACAAAGGAGGTCGTCACGTGATACTCTGATTTGCTCTCCTTCCGTAGTCTCTGCTTTCTGAAATCACGAGCCAACATCAACTCGTCTCCGATTCCTGGATAATCTCGCGTGTCTTATATCAGGAACGTTGCAATGCGTCGAGCAGACGGTGGGGCATTCCTTATTTCTGGAAAGGTCTGTCGGGCCGTAGATTTTCTGGTGTTTACTTATAAGGAACATTGGCGGTGTTCTTCAGTGTTTATACTTATTTTTCGAAAATCGCTCTACCATTTCAGCAATTCCTTTACGTGCATACGCTACGAAAAGGAGATCATTGATGAAAAGCTCGCAAGAAACTAGGAGTTCAGATTTGTTTTGCGACTTGTAGATGCCCCTCATAACACTCCATGACTACCATAATGACGCAGTACTTGTAGACCACGGACAATGAGTCCGGATGTAGGCCAAAGTTTGGGTACTCTTTAACATAATCATTCAGAGCTTTTTGTTCTGCTCTGTCTACGCTGCTGCCCTTCAGCTCTCTGCAATGAAAAATCTAAGTGCTTTCTAGGAAAATATTTACCTACAAGAGAACGCAGTTGCTCTTGTTTCTTTATACGAAGTCGACTGATAATGACCGTCAGCTTAGTTTTGGACACTGCCACCCAGCTCTGACCCGAATAAAACAAGAACGTTGCGGCAGTCCGTGATGACCGACTAACTGACCCACTTAATTCATGTGCCACTACTCACCAATCTCAGCGATCTCACCCGTTGGCAAGGTGCTGATCCTAGTGAAAGAGTATGTACCTGATGAACACCTGAAGAAGGAGGTTTCAGCAAAAAATTTGGCGCAAACAGTTAAGACTAACTGCGTGTAGGAATGCGAAAGCATTCCTGCTCGGCCTTCATGCGCGCAGACGCGCGCCGCCCTACTCATGGCAGCGCTGCGCGGCGGTGACATCACGCTCCCCACTGCACAGGCGCGGCGGACCCTGCCGGCTTCCTGTGGCTTCTTGCGGCGACGACATTCACTGCGTTGCTGTGCTCGCGCGTTTATTTCCGGCGCGTCAGCCTTGATCTTGGCCGGCCGCGCCGCTTCCGTGACAAAGCATCTCATGCGACGTCACAACCAATTTGGGAGCCTTTCTAGCGGTTACAGGTTTTAAGAGGCGATGTGCTGGTCAAGTCGATATAGCTGACCGCTCCATGGGACAGTTAATGCTTCCGCATTAAAATCGTCTTGCTTAGTGAGCGAATTTCAGAAATCGGCATTGGTCGGTTTTAATTGATCTGGTGCTTCTGGACCGACAGACATTTATCATGTTTTCAGTAACTTTAACCACAAGTTCCAGAAAGGATACCATGGGTCATACATTTATTCATTATCGCATACCCTGGTTAGAAGATGACGAAACAGACATGCAAAAGCTCAGGCTTCTCCTCATGGTGGGCTTCTTCGGGCTCCTTCACGACCAGACTTTCTCCGCCGCTCCACCTCATGTGTACATAGTTGAGTAGACACCCCTATAACAGAAACATCCATAATTTGTAACAAACACTTTTCAGGAAGTATGTCACGCAGTTCTGCCCTGCCCTTTTGTTGCAGTGTAAAAACTGCTTGCCTCATTATCTGTCTCTAAGCATCTTACTCTCCCAGTGCAGCCCAATACAAGACTCTGTGCAGCAGCACTCCTCTAGGCACTGCATCACGAGACCCATTACACATGTCGTTGATGGTAAGTCCTGTCACTTTCACTCTTAAGGCCGATTCATACATCCGCATTCCAGTGCAAATGTGCGAATGTTCTCTCTTAAGATGAAGACAACATTATGCACCACGCCATCATCAGAGCCTTGGGCTGCGTCTAACTAGACTGAAGGTTTTGCAGTATGTTGCGAGATCAGAGTCTATACCCCGTCTATGAAAACAGTCGCTTATAACATTGTCGCAATGTGAAAAAGACAAGAAAATATGTATGCACCTGTCGAGAATGCTTTGGGGTTGCTGTCTGACAGGTGGCGCCAGCGTCAGTCTCGTTGTAGGCAGATGCGAGCCGTTGTGACGCAGTTGATCACACCTGATCGCAAACGTGCGAACCAGCCTTAGCCAGATGTAGCTCACGACAAACGAGGTGAGATCGACGCCGTCGGACCGACTTTTCAGATGTGGACGAGTGCGCAGGGCATGGTCTGCCAAGATGGTCGATGCACCAACACCATCGGCAGTTTCGTCTGCCAGTGCCTACAGCCGATTCCGCTACGGCCGAACCTGATGGCGTGCGAAGGTAAAGGACGACGTATGGCTCGTCCACGACGTTTGTGTCGAAGGAAGAGAACATTTGGCAAGTGAACTGCTACTACAGTCACTGGCGTGATGAGCGTGGGAAGGGACCCCCGCCTTTCTGATCATGTCAGTGGAATGAAAAGGAATAAAAGGGAAATGATAGGATGAAAAACATTTGGTATAAGCCAACCACTGGAATTCAAGATCTGCAAAATTGCTGTGGAAAGGGAGGGGAGGAGGAAGGGGAGAGAGTTTTTATGGCTGAATTTCATTCTTTTAAGTAAATCAAACAAAAACTAAACTTCCTTTGAATACTATCACGTGGCTTTATATAAATGCATCAGTATGCTTTGCATCAAAGTTGCCTTTGGGTAGAAAAAGAAATTGACAATGTTTCTGAAATTTTATGTACAAAGGTCTCGGAAGATTTCATTTCCGACTGAAATGTAAGCAGGAGCTCACGCCCTGAGCACGGGCCCTACGTCTTTGTAAACTTCAGAGATTGGCTAGAGGAATATAAAGTGTACAGCACTCACCCCAAGCTATATTCATATTCACATTTAATTTATGGTTTGGCATGTGTTTGCTGTTTCATGAGAAATTTTACCAGGTGGCTAAACATATTTGGCACCTTTGGGCAGCAAACTGTTAAACAAGATTTGTTGAAAGCTAGTAATGAATATGTAGTTGCAGAATTGTTCCTTGCGACTTTGTCAACAAGAAACTATCTTTCCACGGCTAAATGGACTTGTCTCATTTAAAGGCAAGTTTGCTTAGAGCGAGACTACCCACACTCAAATCGATAGCCATTCTTGTATAATTTCACGCATTTGGTGGGCAGTACCTTTAGATACTGTAATCCTAATGTAACACTCATTTTGCACAATACTGTAATTCAGACATCAACGAATGCCAGGAGAACCCAGGCATTTGCAGCAGCTGGCAAGTGCGTCCAACGAGCGTGGAAGTTCACGAATGCCGCTGCCCTGATGGCTACTAAGTACGTCCATCAAGTCATCGTGGATGCGATGGTATCAAAACTCTTTGTAGAAGTCGTCCAACCTTGAGTGCTCGCATTATTATTATTTTCAAGTTAAAATTCTGATAAATACTACTGCTAATAAAGAAGGAACAATTAAAGAAACAGACGCACCAAGCACTGGTGTCACATTCTCTATATCTTATTTTAAACCCGAGCAATGAAAAAATAATCGTGTAAAGGTAACAGCAAGCTACAGAAGTAATCAAAGCAGTGGAATCCGTACATGGCCATTCCCAGCATTCATTTTGGCGCTGGTGACAATGCTGCTCGTTTTGCACAAGGTCTAGTTACCTGATATTCTTCGATAAAAGTTGATAAGTATGACTTCCTTTATTACTGATTCTGGACTTCTTATTTTTACGAAGTATATAATGCTATCTTAACCACTTGGTCGTCGCATGTCTCTTATGTAGGGCTCGTTTAAAGTGAATGATGTAAGTTTTAACAGGACATAAGATGTTAAAACTTAGTACAGTAATACCTGAATTAACTCGAACAAGGCTATCTCGAAATAGCGGTTAAGTCATAAATATCCTTGTGATAGAATGAGCTCCCATAGGCACAATGTATTTTGTCCTTGCTTATCTCGAAAGGTTTTGTGACAAGACTTCGGATATCTTGAAATCTTGTCAGCGGAAAAATCAAAAAAAAAAAAACCATAATGAAACAATAAAAACTGCCGCAAAAACAAACAAAAAAACGTGCATTAAACATAAAAAAATGCTGAAGTGCAAGGAAACAAAAAAAAAAAATATCACGGGGTACGATGTCGGCCAGCGAATAACTGGAACAACGACTGTCTTTTTTTTTACGATTTTATTTGGACAAATTAATCGTTCACAAGCCGGGATGCCTGCAGTTCCGCGCTGCCTTTCCCTCATTACGTTGTTCACATCTATTAGTTTCTCTTTGCTCCTAGAGTTCTTCATTTCCCTTCTGCAGTCCGGTCGTCGTGAGTCTCGTTCGTTTCCCAGAGGATGCGGTTGGGCTGAAATGTTCTGCTTTACCTTGTCAGTCCATGTTGCATGTCTTCAGAGTCTTGGCATTTCCCACTACGAGCAAAGGATTGAAGTGTTCCAATTCGGTCACTCGGTTGTAATTCTCTGATGTTTGTTGAGGCGCGTAACTCGATTGACCATGGAGATGGCGAACTAAACAGATGCTAAATCGGTGACAGCTTGAGCAAAGTTGCTCTCATCAAGAAAAAGTTGATATTCGCGATTGTTAGATATTTTATTTAGGACATCCATAGCGATGAAGAGTAAAAAATTCGAGTACTTTGCTTATCTGGACAGACCGGCAGCTGTCTCAGATTTTTCTAGTTTTGTGACTTCAGGTTAACGAGGTATTGCACTGTACTGGGACTTTGTTTTTTAATGGGTCACTTTAGTATCTAGCACTTGCTTTGAGCACCAGTGGTGGCCACACTCTCCCGGAGTGGCTGCGCAGCTTCCTTAGCATGGTGGGCGGAGTGCAAGGGCCTTTTACTCTGCCAGAAGCAGCGTCTGCATCGACTTGGATGGAGGGTTCCAGTGTTACCTGCAATCCCGGCTGCTACTCAACTCCTGCTGGAGATACGCGCATGCGTGTTCAGCTGTGGTTGCTTCGCAGAAAGCGTTCCATACATGCAGAATACCAGAAATATGCTTAGGCGCTACTGCACATGGTCGGTGCCATGTTGAACAAGCTATGCTAAAGCAAGTAATGACACCTTAGTCGTATGCTGATGCCTGGTTATCATAGTTATTGTCGTCAGTTATCTGGAGATCGTCCCGACATTGCTGGAGATGCGGCTTTCCAGTGTCAAGGATGCCAAAACGGTGGACGAACAGAGCAAGCGATGTAAGCCAGGAGTTTCCTCGACACCATGTGGCAAGGTCAGAAAGTCAGCATTTTAGGAATCACAACTATCTTGGCCTTGCCCGCTCCGCTCTAGGTGACAGAAGTGGTGGCGCTTCAGAAAAAACAGTCATGGGGAGTGTTGATGCCTCTATAGGCTAATTTAGCGGCTAGAGTAACTACCATAGGTGGCTTTACGATGTTCAGACTACCGCACAAACCTGTTTGTCTGAGGCGGTAGCAATGGTCTGGCGGCCGAGGAGCTGCTTTTTACCCATCTTTCAGGGAAATCAGTTTGATGACTCAGGAGCTGTAGATGTGAAAATGCCAAATCCAATACCAAAGCATGTTTGCACGTCGAAAGTTTGAAATAATGTACAGTAAAGATGGTGCGAAAGAGACGCATGGCCAGTTGTTGCCAATAGGAGCCAGTGTGCGCTTTGGCAGATCTGACTCTGTATATGTTTCTTTGGAAGTAGCACATGCTATATGATGTTCTTATTACCGTCATTATTTTATGCCTTTGCAGTTGAAGCATGCCTTGTACATTCGGGTTGAATAGGCACATCTGGTGTTATCCTGAAGACACAAGATTCTTGGTAACAGTACATAATGTGAAGTGTAATGCCAGCAAATGCAGCATAAGCCGTTATCATGACATGTTGTCCTTATCGAACTGGCACTAAGCCTAAAATCTAGTTACACCTATCATGTCTCAAATGTAGCTTGCCCTGGCACGTTGCTGACATTTATGACGATGTAGTAGTTCCTGAGCTGACACGAAAAGAGCAGGAAGCGACTGGTGGGCGAGACCACCTTCGTCGTATCTTTTCCGAAAGTTGAGATTGGGCAACAACCAGATCCTTGGGTGTTGGTCGTGTGGTCACATGAGCCTACTTTTAAGCGCACTAGGACCTGCACAGACTTGACGAGATCGCCGCAGCAGTCGAGTCTGCTCCAATGGAATATCGCGAGGAATGTGCCTGGAGTGCGTGCAACAAGTCTGCGTACTGCTGGCATTCAGCCATGTCGCCCGACAATGACTGTTGCTGGTGGAAGTGACCGCGTTCCCTGAAAAGCGTTCAGAGTATTCGCTCCCTTTTCCATGTTGGCAGCTCCAAGCTTGGTGAGTGGCAGTACAGTAGCTCGATGCAATGCTGTTTGCTCCAGGTCAGCTCTGTTTCCGACTTTGCTGCGTTGTTGCTTCCGCCTTAACAGTGGATTCACGTCTGACAATGCTATGAGACAGCGACTTCACAGAAGGCGAGCTGCACACTTGAATTTGGTGAAATTCTCGGAACTCTGCGTCTCAGTTTGGGACCAAAGAGTGTCCAGGGCTGGTTGTACACTGGCCCCACCACTTTTAACTGTGCAAGAAGAGAAGCATGGCGTTATTCGAAGTGTAACAACCTGCACCGTCCCCTGGATTGCGGCACAGGCAAAGATGCAGGCGAATTCTGGCAAGATGCCGTGAATATCCTCCTCACCATGGGGAGGAACGAGCAGGCAACGTGGACAGGGTAGAAGGGGGAGAGGGAGAGCGAGGAAGCGAGGAAAAGTGGAAAAGCGCCGAACTGGTCGTTAAAATCGGCCTTTGAAGGAACTCGGAAACCCACGAAGTCTTGGCTTCGTAGAAGTGAAAACTGGTACCAGTGTCCTCTTAGCTTCAAGTGTGAAGCGTGGCGAAAACTACGGACCACGACCTCCGGGCTTTACGGCGCTCCCTGCAGAACGCCTCGTGCAGCTCAGACAGCGCGTGCGAATCGCATAACTCGGGACCTGCTTCCGCTCATGCCAGCGGCTTCAGTTTCTCGCATCGTGCATAAGAGTGAAGCAAAGCTATAGTCATAGAAAATGTACACGAGAGAGAACGATGATGGCAGTTAAGATTGCTTAAAATGTTAGACTCTGGTCAAACATGTTCAAAACTCCTCTTGAAATGGTTTGTTCCAATACGGCAGGATCTTGATGCGTTAGCTTCAGTTCTACATGCCCGATATACGGTTAAAGAGTCTTTCCACAGGGAGAGTTGCTGTTGTACTAAGTATCTACCCACATGCAGCTTTCAGTATGCTAGGAATATGTTGAGTACCAATACCACCGTAAGCGGCCACTTACTATATAGTACGCTCATCTTCCGGCCCACGTTTCAAGCTAAGTGCCAGTAAACTTCCGTTAATTCGACCTCGACAGGACCTTGAAATTTTGTCAAATTATACGAATGATCGAATTAAAAAAAGGACAGAAAAACTGTTAAAATTAAACTTCCTTTTATTGTCCAAAGTACCATGAGATGGTCTGCTGCCGCCTGTGCTTAAAACGCGCCTGTCCAAAACATGGAGGGCAGCGTAACTAAACGTCATCACGTCGCCAAAAAAATCGCCACACTAAGAAACAAAAATATAAAAAGAAAAAAAGTAAGTTTTACAAAGCTGACTTTGGCGCCAAACAAAATCAACTCCGCGACAAAAAAAAAAAAAAAAGGAAAAGAAAATTTGCGTTTTTTTGACTACGGAGATGGACTGCACACGATGCTACAGAGAAGCGCGCCGGAGCGCGCACTGAGAAAGCTTCGCGCTTGTCTTTGGAGCCAGGCAGCCAGACCGTCGGCGACAATAAAAAATAACAACAAAAAAAGGAAGAAAAGAGAACTCGCGCTTTCGGGTGCGCAAGATCGGAACGCACACGATGTTGCAGACAAAAAAACGCTTTGAGAGCGCGGTTGGCTTGTGCGCGCCAGACCATGTGCTGTGTCTGCGCTACTCCACGCCACGATTGGTTGCACTGGCTCGTGCTCATTCGCTATGGGTCCATCTCAACGGCGTAGAGGAGCAGGCACATATTTGCGCACGTTCGGCTTTGCAGCAAAGGGCCCGTGTTTCCAGGTACGTTGGTGTTTTTTCTGCCGTGGTGCCGTGCAGTGTCGAGCCCGCGCGCATTCGCTCGGGACGAATTATTAGGGTCTTCCCGAGTTCAAACTATCAAACTTTTCCTCCCATAGAAATGTATGGGCGCTCGCAGGGACTTTTGAACACGATCGAATTAAACGAAAAGTCGAGATTGACCGAGGATCGAGCTAACAAGAGTTTACTGTAGTAAAAAATAATCCACATACTATATTAAATACTTTTTTTTTCAGCAAGTGGGCTTCACTAGAGGGGAACTTCTTTGTACACAGCTTACTTTATGAAAGCGTTGTGGCTCATAATTTGACGAAATAACCGCAACAGCTGTGCCTTTTGTTCTGCAGATGTGGACGAATGCCGAACTCAGTATAGGATCTGCCACAACGGCAGGTGCCGCAACACCATTGGCAGCTTCCAGTGCCACTGTCAGGCTGGCTACCAGCTCAGCCCCGACGGTCGCAGCTGCATAGGTGAGAACGGAAAGCAATGGTATCAAGTGTTGCGAATGATTCACAGAACCTATAAGCCAGTGAACCACAAATTCCACCAGGCGTCTTAGGTTACCAGAAAAGTATGCAAATGTTTAGGGGGATTGGGGACGATTGGATACCCGATTCTCGAGTGGGCATCCAGTCGTGCGAAGAGCACAGAGACACAGTACTTCGGCATGCCAAAGGAGCTTTGAGCACTATGACGAGACCGGCGAAACTTGCTGTCAACGAGTTGTGCCTTTTTCCTGTGGCATTGCACTTTCGTAAAAAGTTCCACATATTCTCAACGACAAGTCTCACCGCTTACATAGGGGTTTTAAAAACTTCTTCGGCGAACGACGACATAAGCGAGTAGAAAACATATCTTTAGCACGCTGCTGCCGGGGTCTCTGCTACGCTAGCAAAACGATAAAATCTGCATGCAAGATGCCATTCGGTGGCCACACCTCACTGCAGCGAACAGGTGATCATGAGCGATTCAGCAATTGTCATAGCGATCAGTGAACTGGAGAGAGCACAGGGCAGCTGTCGGGCAACGTTACATAGACCAAAGTCAGCTGACAAGCTTCGTACACGCATTGTCTGTGTATGGGGACTAGGCATTGCAACATCCATTTTTGCACGATTGGACTGGAGAGAGAGCACAGGCGCCGTCGGGCAGCGTTACTAGATCGAAGTTGGCCGACAAGCTCGTGGAACACCTGGCCCGCTTAATGGTCAGGGGCAGCCAACTGGTGGAACGTTGGATGTACGTTGCCTGCTGTGGGCAGCGATTCTATCGTGGGTTTTGATAGTAAACAAAGTTTGCGCAAAAAGAGTGTCGTTCGTACAAAGTCCTACTCTCTTGCAATGGGCGTGCAACCAGTAGCGATGGAACCATCTGCTCCTGTGCCTCGCTGCATAGGCAACAGGGAAAAACTGTTTTGAACGCCACCCTTCCTTAGAGCTTGCCAACTGAGAGATCCAAGAATGCTCGCGCCCCTCTGCAGACAACATCTGCGAGAACAAGCAAAAAATACTTTCACGAAATAGTCTTCTCTTTTAACATTGCAGACGTCAATGAGTGCGAGACAGACGTCTGTGACAAGGGCTCCTGTCGCAATTCAGAGGGCTCCTTCGAATGCACCTGCCCCCGAGGGATACCAACTGTCTCGCGACGGGCGTCAGTGTGATGGTGAGTCGGGCACAAAGTGGCAAAATGTTTGTCATGATAGATAGTGTTCTAAGTGACTCACTAGGTGGTGTCACTTTCCCAACGAGTGAAACACTGTCTAGGTGGCGCTACCCTCCGCCCAATTTAAAGGGTTCAGCTCTATGTGTGCATTTGTCCATCCATCGTTTGTTTCTACGATACTGACCGGTACCAGGAAACTTGCTTCTACCCAACTAGCTTTCCCCATAAAACTTGGCCCACGCTGCTCTGATATGGCATGGCCATCATTCGTAAATTTATCTCAAGGATATGTAATAAAAATGCAAACTTCAACAGAAAAGAACTGAAGATCCCCTCATCTTCAAATGGAAAGACCTTCAAGCTTTGGGTCAAACAAAAGGATGAAAAATCTTGCCAGTAGAAAAACATACTAGCCATATTTCATTTTGTCTGCTAGCCTTCTGCAGGGCTGGTAGTAAAAACTATTAAATATATTAAGCAGACATGTAAGTCAGAACAAGAGTCGAAGGCAGCTAAAACTGGTAGGAAGAACTAGAGAACAAACATCGTGGAAATCTCGCAGGTGGCAGACATTTTGCTCGAAGACTCGGCTTCTTCAGAGGCCTGAGGAAGCTATCTCTAGGTGATATGTCGTCTGCCACTTTAGGCCTCCAGGGTTCGAAGTTTGAACATTCAAACATATAAAGGGCAACAAGTTGCCATGCTGATGTTGTTTAGAACGCCTCCACATGTCTCCCATTCTCTATATGCCTCCTGCTCCCACATGTCTCCTGTCCCATTCAGAACGCCCCTACACGCCTTCCTGTCCCAGTTCAGACACTTCCAAATTGGCCCCTTGTCCCCACATATCTCTCTGTCCCATTCAGAGATGCGCACAACACTCATCTCCCTGTCCCATCCTGGAACCATTCCACCTTAATGCGCCCTGTCCTATTCAGAATTCGCCCCCACATGGCCCCCTGTCTCCACGTGTCTTGCATGTGCCGTCCAGGAAGCGTCCCCAGATGTCCCTCCATCCCCCGTCATGTCTCACTCTCTCCACACATATGGAAGCACAAGTCCCCCTCTCCCCTCATATCCCATTTCCTCACGTCCCCCGTCCCCTCATGTCCCCTGCCCTCCACATGTCCCTTCGGCCCCGACATGCTCCTCCATCCCCACATGTCTGCACCTGTCCCCACATGTCCTCACCATTTCCTTGTCTCCTTCGTGTCTGCCTGTTCCCACATGTCTCCCTATCCCACAGAGGTCTCCCTGTACACAGGAAGCACATTCCCACCTGTTCCCGAGATGTCCCTCCGTCCCCGCACGTCCCCCTGACTCAGCACATTTGCAGGATGTGGACGGAGGCCTGTCGATATCCCGGCTCTAGCCCCGGCGGAGTCTGCGAAAACACCGAAGGCGGCTTCCGCCGCTCCTGCCCCCTCGGATTCAAGCTGTCGGCCGGCGCGATCAGCCGTGGATGCCTCGGTCTGTGGTTGACAGTGATTTACGGAGAGCACAGCCTGCAGGGTTCCGACTTCCTTCGCAAACGCGCTTCTTCCCGACCATCGCTGGACCTCCCCGTCCGAAACAGTGCCTTCCGGAGCTACCAGAGGGGGGCCATTGCCGCGACCCCAGACCTGGCAGCACAACGCGCAATCCGCAGTGCTGCATGCAGGGATGCTGGCTGCCTGGGGCAGCTACCGCCTCGCGAACGCGGCCCGGATCGCGGCTCGAAAGTGAGGCGCATCTATCATGCAGGTGGCTGATCACGATAGGCACATGCATTTTACTTTTGTTTGGTCGCTCCTTCATCAGCTTGTGGGAGGCCAAGGTGTCTTTGTGATTGGCTGGTCACTATCAGTTTGTCAGAAGAAGGCACGTCTCCACGACTGGCTGGTAAGGATCGGCTTGTCAGAAGTGAGACATTCTTCACATTGGCTGGGCATAATTGACTTGTCAGAAGTAAGGTGCGTCTTTACGATTAGCTGGTTATAATCGGCTTGTCAGAGGTAAGGTGCGTCTTTGCAATTGACTGGTCACAGAAGAAAACTTGTCAAAAGTAATCTGTGTCTATGCAAAAGTGGCTGGTCACAATTGATTTGTCAGAAGAAAACCTGTCGGAAATAAGGCACCTTTTCATGATTGGCTGGTTGCGATCGGCTTGTCAAAAAGTAGAGTGCATCTTTGCAATTAACTAGGTCACGATCGGTTTGTAAAAAAAAAAATATCGTAGGAAATATAGAGCATTTGTGGCTAGCCCGCTGGATTATGATCGACTTATCAGAAGGACCTAGTGATTTAAAAGTGTTAAGTTTTTCTGTCGAGACCAGTTATAAGTCAACGGGAATTGGAAATAGCTTCGCTATATCTGCTTCTTCGTTATATCTGGACTCCATAAAAGTAACACGCAAAAAGAGATAGCACTGCCGTCACAGGCCCGCATTCATTTACCTACAGAAAACGGTCAGTGCTTCCGCTGCACTCTTTGCTAGATCGGAGCTCCGATCGAAAATATCCCCTTTGAGCTATGTACAGGATTGTGTTGGTAGCTGCGACAGCCGCTGCGAAGGACACCAGCGGTGGACGGCATTCTTTACATTCATGCGCGCTTCATTCAGGATGGCACGCTTTGTTTCAAGGAGATTGCTTCGTCTTCCCGTCAAGGTGTCAGTGGTGACGGGACTCTCCATCATTGAGTGGCGATGATTCGCCGGAGTGGTGTTTGAGCCGAAGTTACTTTCGCGAGAGCGCGGCCACACCAGACCATGTCGACAGGAACCGAAGCAAAGAAAGAAACGCACGGCACCAAGTTGGCGCCCAAGTTCGTGTTTCCTCGATATGAGCAACAGATTTAAGAGAAGGGGCAACTACTCAATCTGGATCATGTGGTTTGTGTGCAGTGTTTGCAAAACGAGGTGCAGCTTGCAGCGTAGAGTTAAAACTCAAAAACGTTCACCGTCTACAAGCCCAGTTCCCTTGCCGCCAATCTGCCAGGACAGCATCTGCAAATTAAATTGCAAATTCTCCCCATGGTTGGAGTTGCTCCGCCTCTTAAATCCTCTCTCCGCCGTCTCCGTTGGTACGTCATGCCACGGCTTCTACGCGTGCGATGCAGTAAAGCCGTTTCCCAGATAACGACCGGGAGCAGACGACGTGCAGAGGCTGCCACCAGCGGCCTTTGCGGCATCGTTTGCAGCCCATTCAGGTGGCTACTTGGCCGCAGCATTAAAGCGCGCAGGTCTGGCAACCTGGTAAACTTTCCGAATTTAAACATTTTTTAAAATTATCCCAAAAGCTTTCTCAGCTATTACTGAGGGAGCCAACTCAAATTCAATGGCGTAAAAACAGACACAGACACATTCAAAGTTCTGCAAACGGAATGGAGGAAATCGTGATCGCTAACCGCTGCAAACCGCTTTTTTTTCGATTCACAACCGTACCTGGTCACTAACCCGGTCTTGATATTTATCTCTCACACTTCCTGGGAAAATCAAACAAAGAAGAAAGTCTATCTGCATTCCACAGATTCAAATACAGAAGTCTTCTTTCAATGAAAATGCATGCTTCCAAAGTGTTTCATTAAATGTTTCATGACATACACATGCTGCTCATGAAGCATCTAATAGCCCAAATATGGACATTTTATGTAAGAGGGGAAATAATAGGGTATAATATCAGCAATATTATGACTGGCTCTTGGTTTCTTCAGGCATTTGGAAAAAAATTGCCATATTATAGCTGAAATAAACCCAGCCAGGTCAGAAACTTTGAAAAGACAATACTACTAGCCATATTAAAATCCCAAGCAAGTTATACCTAGTAGATGCACACAGTACAATGTAGTTAGCACAAACAAGTGACAGCCGGATTTCTTTTTTTTTGTCCAGCCAGTTTCTGTTTTTTGTTTTCCATTTTGTTTTTTAATTGAAAGGCTGTCGTTGAAATTTCTGTTGTTGTCGGGTGTGAATTCCGAAAACAAACGAATGTTGGTAAATTTTGGCTTTTATCAATAACTTGTGAGTAGCAAATTAGCTGAACAAGTGCCAATGTTTTAATTGCACTAATCATGCTTAGCGCAATGTATTGTAAAATAGAATGGCTCCGCAGTATTACTACATGACATTGGTAGAGATTTAAAAAACATTGTTTTTAAATCTGTTGATCTTTGTAAGGCAGAAACTCAGTTCATGAGGATTGTTTTTTTTTTTTTTTTCTAACAATAAAGGCACCTTTAGGCACATCTGCCAAGCCGGCCTTGGCTTCCTCGAAGAGGACGGCATAACAATTGGTGAGAATGCAATCATCTTGTCTACTAGTGCTGGCAAACCTCCTGCTGATTATTAGCTTATTCATTTTATGATGGTCCTCTTCATCTGGAACCTATTGGGACATTGTTATAACAGAGTGGATTAGTTAGGAAATAAGCAGTGTATAAGATTAACATGCAATGAAAAATTGTGTCGGATGGTGCCGTGTTCCAATCTCCGAGCTGAACAAATAAAACCTGATGAGCAACAGGATATAGTTTAATCTTTAGATAGGTGATCCACTGGTATCTCAGAAAAATAGTGTGGCACCATTCAATATTTTTTTCTTCTGGATCATTGTCCGCTTGTAAAACAGGGTTGTTAAAAAATGTTAAACTTAGGTGCTTTTTTGGGGGGATAGCTAGGGTATTAGTAACAGCTCATTTTTTGTACTTGAAACACTGTTGTACTTAATCGGTTCTCAGCCAATAATGTCTTGGGGACCACATTAACTGTGAGGGAGGAGAGGGTATTGGACGATTACAAAAACAAAAGTCGAAATGAAAGAAACTAAATGCATGCCAAACCCAGCAAACTAGCACACTGAGGCTCTAAAACAGAGAATAATCAACCCTTCTCACTCAGAGCACATAGTTGGGTCTATGTGGCTTTGTAAAATCAGCCAGCATCAATTTTGCTGCTCGGCTTGATTGACGATCTATTGTTTTGGGGACCCCAGGAAGGTCTGCCATTGTTTGCAAAAAAATATGTTTAATTTTTCAAAGGCTTTTTATCAAAATCTCGAGCATTCAAGGATTTCAAGGAGCTGTATCGAGCCCTGAGCCTAACATGGCGATAGAAGGGGTTGAGACAGGTAAAACAGGTTTTGGAGCAATTTTTGGAGCAATTTTTGGAGCAATTTTTGGAGCAGAAAAATCTGGATTTTGGAGCAGCTTAGGAGCACAAAATTCTCGTTTTGGAGCAGCAGTTTATGCATTTTGGACCAACTTCGGAGCACAAAAGTCTACAGTTTGGAGCAGATTAGGAGCAGAAAAGGTTAGAGCAGCTTATCAGCAATTTAAATCATAAAAAATCGGATATGAATCACATAAATCAGATTGTTCTTATTTAATCGTTATTTTTGTTCTTCCACTAAATCATCAGCTCCTGACGTCGCGCCCGAGGGTAAAATGTAAAAGAGAAAAAATAAAGCGAAGAGAGCGACGCCGAGTTTCGTGACGCATAGATGAGGGACAGGAAACACGGGCTTGCTGCACAAAAGTTAGGGAGGCACTCGGTACCTCAATCTTGCCTAGAACTGGTGCCACAAGCGTAAATTGTAGTGCAGGACTGAGCTCCAGCCGGTGATTTGAGAGCATGAACAGGGAAGCACGGTTTTCTACAACCAGATATCGATCGGACGCTCGTGATGAGCACGTGCAGAACTCCCCACAAAAGTGAGTCACAAGGTAAATAGTGGAATTGGTGAGAAAAACTATAGGCAGCACATGCACGCTAAATACGGGTGTGTGGCCGATTCATTCGATTGCTCACGCACTGGAAGCATGTGTGGGACAACCAAAAGTACAGTCAAACCCAATTATAACGGAACAGCAGGAAGACGCTACGATCAGTTCGATATAGCAAAGTAATTCGATATAGCAAAAATCATTTACAACAAACTTCCACGTTGCGTTCGTCGTAAGGCGAGAGCATCTCTTTCTTTCTCATCTCGTGCTTCCGCCTTGTAACAACGTGCTGGAAAGTTTTTTTTTTTCTTCTTTTTCCCATGTATGCGGAGTTTTTTTAGCTTATCTCTCTTTCGAATCGCTTCTGTTTGTGGGCAACATTTTTAAAATGAAAAGATTTATTTATTGTTTTTTTTTGTGCCTGCATGCAGAGTGTATTTTTACCTTTCTCCCATTTTGAATTGCTTCTCGTCGCTCAATTTTGTTCGTACCTTGAGCTTCTGGAATTTTCTTTCTTTTCTTTTCTTTTTTTTGGTGGGGGGGGTGGGGGGCGGGGGGCGGGGCGGGGGGGGGTGGGAGGGACAGGCTAGTAGTTTCGATTGTTTGCGAATTTTTGAAAGCCTTCGCGGGGAGAGAAAAGCGGGTAATATGTTGTTCAAGTTATAGTGCACATTTTACGTTTGAATGCTGTAGAGTTCGTATAAGGCATTTGATTACGCGCTGTGCGTGGGTAGAGTCCCTGAATGCTCTAACGCGGTCCCGTTCTCGGACCAGGTTTGTACTGTACGGTCCGCGGCATGCGCCCTCTCCATTTTGACGAGATTATGGACACGTAATGAACAATTACACAATGGAGGCTGCTCAATAGCACCCAAGTGCAAGGTTTGCTTTCAAAACGAAACTAATACGTAGGTTTCCTCATCTTTCAGACATAGCACGTCAGCGTCGCACCTCCAGCGTACCATGGCGACAGTGAGACCGACACGACCGCGCACTGCCGTCAGGATACAATCACAAATGATACAGCGGAAAATAGTAGGAAGATCGAGAAAAGACTACATATCACAGGTATAGAAGGGTACTACAGCTGAAATCTTTAGAATACGGGCGGTGTTGCTTGCGCCACCCTGTACCGCGGTGCCGTACTTCTACGAACGGATTGAATGTTGGCTAAACCAAGCTCTCATTTCCACGCTAAGGCTAGCGTCTGCAAACTTTTTAATGCGAATAGCATTCCTTGGCTACTTCACGCACGTTTACGTCGGCGTATCATATCTATCTATCTGGCTATCTAACCTCTTACGCCGCGGGTCGATAAATAAATAAAAAAGACCGGCGCCGGCTGGATTCGAACCGTTGACCCTTTGATCAGCAGGCAGACGCGCTAACTACAGAGCTATGAAGGCAGTCATTCAACGCACTCTAAACGTGTTGTTTATATCTTTACCATAGGACGCGCTTTGCAGCGCTGTCACAGCTACCGGTGCGGCGCGCGTTCCATGCACGAGGGCTCAGCTCCGCCTCGTGAGGCTGAGCATCGGCCGCTAGCTCACCCTCTCCCGAGCGTGGGAGAGGTGAGCCGCGGCCGTGCTCAGCCTCACGAGAGCGGAATGAGCCCCTCGTGCATGGAATGCGCGCGCATCGTAGCTCGTTCCGCCTCGGAGGCTGAGCACGGCGCTGCATCACTCTCTCCATGCGTAAAGGATGTAAGCAAGCGGCCTGAGTACCGTTGGTTGAGACCAGCTGAGACGCCAGAAAGTCTGGTCGGTACCATTTTGAGTGTTTAGTGCGATGGCGCGTGCTTTGCTCAGCCTTCCTAAGTGACACAAACGCACGTGCTGGGCTGCGGAGATCGTGCGCAGGGCTGTGAAAGTGTCAACAAATTCAGAATCGCCTCAAGAGTGGGCTGGCGTATCTAGAGTGTGCCGACCACCTGACGAACGCGCATAACTCTAGCACCGCTTGATGCTATTCGCATTAACGTAGATAATCATCTCCCAAAGGATGGGTTCTGGCTGATTTGCATTGGCTTTGAGTTACTTTGACACAGTATGGCGCAACTTTCGAGACGATTTCGCGTTTTTGGCGCATAACGAGGCGCAGAAAGTTGGGTTTCTATCATAATGGTGCAATCTGGCACAGATGTCACACCCCTGCGATGAGAGTTTTTACTGATCAGGGTGACGAGAAAGACGTGCAAGTTTCCCATTGCTAATCCACAGAGGAAAACTGTAATGAAGTGGGAGATATGTTGGGCGTGCGTCTTAATGCGGTGATGAACCATGCCCACCTCCCATCCGCTATCTGCAAACCTGCATGCCATGTCATACGAGGATTGACTTGTGTCACACATACCCTAGAAACAAATAGATCACAGTTTGTCTAAAGTGGTTTTCATTCCCGGTGCAGACATCAACGAGTGCATGATGAGTCCCGACATCTGCCAGAATGGAGAATGCATCAACACAGACGGTTCCTACTGGTGCCAGTGCGAGCCCGGGTTCAGGCTCGACCCTTCGGGACACGTTTGCTTAGGTAAGCTTGTGTTCACTTGCAGCAGTAAGTCACCTCATTATACTCGGATAGGAAGTCTTCACGAAATGACTATGAACCAAGCCAGTTTGTACTGCCCACGCACCGTGGGTTATTTTATACTGTGAGAAATGAGAGTTATACTCACTCATTTCTTTAAGTGTCTAATGAAGTGAATTGCATCAGTAAGAACTTTTAAAATAAGAATGATGATGATGATGATGATGAATAATAATAATAGACATTCTAACTCTCCAGGATCAAAATGTCTATAATTGAGGGCTTTGTAAGATGACACCCTAGAAAACACATGTCAGCACAAATATTCAAAAAGCAAAAGAAAATCAAACTGAACTAGAAGATTGATGTCAATTTCAAGCCCAATGTGAACAGTGATAAGGCACCAAATGAAATCAACAAAAAACACTTTAGCACTTTCCTGAATTCCCCTAATAAGCTAATGTCACAAATAGAAATAATGGCATAAATATTAATATTAATAGTAATAAAATAACAACTTTGTTTCGCCCCAAACACACTGTGGGGAAACCAGAACGAAAAGCTGTGAATGCAGCTTAATGTCATCTTTTGTCTCAAGTTCTTGTCTTCAGCTCAACATTGAGACGTTCAGTTCCGCCAGTGTTTCTGGCATTATTTCTCACAGTGTCTTTGTCAATGCTTTTAAACCAGATGAAGACGAGTGTGCAGAGAAGAGGACGATATGCGGGAACGGAACCTGCTCGAACACGCTGGGAGGCTTCGAGTGCCACTGCGGCGAAGGATTCGCACCCGGAATAAGAAATGTCTGCGAAGGTAATCCACTTCAATGAAACGCTAAAGAGATTTTGAAAGCTCGAAAGTCAAATATGCGCATCGGCATTACCAGGCACTATCAGTCCTGCCCTTCGAATCGGTGCTCAAAGAACTAAGTGCGTCGGTAGTGCTAGAATCACTAAATAAGCTACAATGTAAAGCCAGGATGCTTGAGCCACCTTTGTCTGCAGCTTACCTGATCTTATCTGCTTACCTTACCTCGTCGGTAGGGTTCAGTGTTTTCGGATAAATCCGAAAACCTCTGAAGAACACCTGCCGGTAAAATTTTCATTAATTCAGGTTTATCCGATAAACTCTGAATTTCGATGTACCAATGTCAGTGAAGACGGGTATTTTACACATAATTACGTTTGAAAGGTTCCCTGGGTCAATGGTTTTGAGAGAATGTCACCCAAGTTTTCTTTCAAAATCCCAAGTTACTGACAAAAGGGATCTTGCCACTTACCTAGTCGAGGTTCATTCGGGACAACAGGTCTTTCGGGTCATGACAAAAGCCATTGTTCCGATTTCTAGTTTGAGCCATGCTATTTGTGCCCCTTGGAGGAAGGAAGGGTTGTGTTTTTGTAACAATGAAAGCAGTGAACCATAGAGATTTCATAAAAGAGGGGGCGAACAGTGGAAGCTTCTATATTACACCCTTTATCAGCTCCACCCAGCGCAACCGCGGGGTAGGTACACGGATAGGGTGGGATGAATACGAGCTTCCTAGCGACAGCCTCCGGGAGTTTGTTGATTTTAAAGTTTCGACGTTTATCGAAGCAGCACTTTTTGTAAGCCTTAATCGTGGGACAAATTAGTATTGCCAATGGCAATGGCGCCAACGCCAAATCCAGCTGAAGAAATATGAATTGATGTAAGCTCATTCTTTTGAATCTAGCACATGTTTACACACAAATAGTTTTTTTTTTTTTTTTTTAGATAAGGAACATTGCAAAATTACGCCTCGAATTTTGAGGAATTGGGAATCAAAGAAAAATAAACTTCAAATTTTCAAAAAAAAAAAAAAAACGATAAAAAACACTCTCCGAATTTGGCGAAAAATAAAATAAAAAAATTCGGGAGCCCTATTTATCAGCTTATCTTATCTGCAACTTAGCTGAAAAACTGTAGCTTATCTGATCTTACCTGCTTATCTGTAGCTTATGTGACAAGACAACTTGTTAGTCGGCTGTAGCTTATCTGAAATCAAATGTCAAAGACCACGAAAAAGCAAAACAATATCTCCTGAATTTGGGAAGTTGCATTTTCAAATCAAAAGCAATCACCAGTTGAACCCGCCCTGCACTAAGCACCAAAATGGTGGCGCTCGCAAGAAAACCGAGGAATGAAATAGCTATACTTTAAGCGTAACCCATCTAGCGGCTCTAGGTGGCACCACATGTAACGTCGGGAGAAATAAAATTAAATTTGTCGTCTCTATACCTTGTTTTGCCTTAAGTACGGACACAGCTGACACTACGGCCAACGGGACCAATCAGACAGCGTGAAAAGTGCAATGTCATGGTGTTTGCCTGCAGCTTAATCGGGTATGGAAGAGGTCCAGTGACCCACACTTTTTCGTGGTTGTATGTGTTCATGCCTCCGACTATGGTCAAATTGCTAATGAAGCAAAGTATTTTTTATTTTTTTATTTATTGTGCTTACCAACAGCCATGGGCCTATAATGGTAGGGCTCTAAAAATGAAAGCCGTTTACAACTCCCTGTAACACCGAATCAAAGCGTAGCTCTTGAGGAGGAGGGGAAGGCGCGGAGAGGGGTCTCACGTGACCTCGGGGGGGGTCACGGAGGGAGGGTCACATGACCTCGGGCGGCCACGTGACCTCGGGCGGTCACGTGACTTGGGCGGTCACGTGACTTGGGGGCCACGGTGACCTGGGGGCCACGTGACCTGGAGGGTCACGTGACCTCGGGGGCACGTGGCCGGGGGTCACGTGACCTGGGGGCCATGTGACCTCGGAAGTCACATGACCTGGGGTGTCACGTGAGCCTGACGGGGCCACGTGACCTCGGGGGTCATATGACCTAAGGTATGACCAGTTACGCCGGCGGCACGCCGCTCAAGCCGGAAACGGGCGCCTAAGAGCTGCGCTCTAAAAATATTCAGAACACAGTGCTGCAAAAAACACTATAAGAAGAGTGAAATGCTCCTCTTGAACGACAAAGGTCATCACTGAAAATGTCAACAAACGACATGTCAAGATGATTAAAGAAGTTCTGAATGCGAACTAGCGGGGACAAACAGTACAGGCCCGTGCTGCAATCTGTAGCAGACGGTCAATCAGCGGACGGGAGAAGGTCAATCGGCAGTCGGGTAGCCAGAAAAAAGTAAGAAGACTCGAAAGAGTGCACGCTTTTGGAACATTACCACCGAGAGCCAGGCTTTGTCTTCTTTTCTAATGTTATTTTCACCACAAGAAATAAGCAGTAAGAAAGACAGCAAGCAAATAACTGGACTGCAAAAGTCTGTACTCCTGAACGGAAACCCTGAACAAACATAGAGTTGACCGAAATGCCCGTGAGCTATCTTGACGTCTCGTCTTCTTGTTTCCACCTAGATCTCAACGAGTGTGTTCTGGGCATTCACGACTGCGCCTTCCGCTGCCTCAACACTGCTGGCTCGTTTCGCTGCACTTGCCCCTATGGCTACACTTTAGCGCCGGATGGGAAGCATTGCCAAGGTAAGTGTTCTCCAGACAGGTCGTACTGTACAGCTACTTGTGCTCTCTGTAATAACACTTATTGTGCTATAAAGCTACATATTCTATTGCGAAGCTACCTGGCAAGTAAGGCGTAATGATAAAATAAGACACTCTTTTTAATCGCAGTATAAAGTCAACTTCACGAATAGCACTTTTCTGTTCTCTGCTACAGTTTCTCCAAGACAATATCACAATTCCAATTTGGTTAATAAATGAAAATACTGAACAGGTATTTTTTTTATGACTTCATGTTCTGATTTTTAGACATCCGCCATATAGTGCATTCTCAAATACATATAAATTATTCCCAGATACTAGCAATGATAAAGACGTGCTAGTATGCTGGCAGCCACAGTGGCCTTTCAGTAGCCCCTTTGAAGCTTTATGTGTGCTTTTTTTACATGCCAGTCATGAGACCAGAGCCCTAAATTATCCATGCGTGGCAAAGTAGAATAAGTAACACATTTAAAACTAAACCATTTTTTTGTTGTTTTTCAGATCTGGACGAGTGTGCATCTGGAGATCATGGCTGTCGCTATGCTTGCAAAAACCTTGTGGGGACGTTTCAGTGCACATGTCCCGATGGTATGAGATCAACTGGCCGCGGAGACGACTGCACAGGTATGGATTAAATAAGCACAGTAAAAACCCTGATGTAATACTAAGTTGTTGTTTTTTTCCTTAAAAAATATGGATCAGAACAGTAGCTCTACTGCAACAGGAGTTTGTGAATAATAAGCTGACTGCAGTTATTTCCTTGGCTGTTGGCAGACTAAGGCCCAATAAAGATATGAATATTGCAAAACCTTTTATTTTTGCGGCCCCTATTTTTAGTGAATCGGTTGTAGCCACTAAATTTTGCGAATTCCAGACTCCTGCAGTGAAACCGTTAGGGCTGCAATTTTCGCGTGCCCTTAAATTTCGCAAATTTTTAATTCGGAAAGTTTGTGCAAATTAAGGGCTCACGAACACTAGGGGTTTTACAGTATATTACTATAATTTGGTTAATATAATAATCACATATTAGATTCATGGGGATTTTGATAGATACGGTACTATAGCATTTAGCCTGGCATGGCCTTTCCAATTTATTTTCCACTCCCAAACATAATTAGAAATGTGAGAAGATTAAAATAATTATGCATAATTGATACGGTTCTACTCATTGGTGCCTTACTAGCTACTGCATGGCATCAATGAAGCTCCCTACAAGATTGCATAGTATTTACTTAGTGAAAATGACTAAAGTAGAAAGATAAATACTCGCTATTGACAAATTACAATGTCTAGAATTATCTGATTCAGTTGATTGGTGCTTTAATGACCACCACCACTAAATAACCACTTAGTAACTATGCTGTCGTTGCGACAGATATTGAATTCAACTGTTTGTAGCGATGCAGCAAACGATACAGATTCGCGTGAATGGCTTTGGAATAAAGCCCAGGATGCCGTGACATGTTTGCACCGCATTCACCTCTAAAAGCCTGTATACACGCGATCGTGTCTCGTTCATGAATCATTCGCTTTTGAAAAGTGGCCTGCTGTAGACTGCCGATAGTCATTTGAGCAATCCCCTTCACTGCAGACATTAACGAGTGCCAAGAAAATCCCGACATCTGCCAGAACGGAGAGTGCATCAACACGCACGGGGGTTATCGCTGTCGCTGCTACCACGGCTTTGAGCCTAGCAGCAACGGAAAGCAGTGTTTAGGTGAGTACGCCCTTGCCCCCGTTTCCTCACCAATGCGTAACAAGAAAACAATAAATAAAATAGCACAAAAAGAAGAAAAAAAGACACGACAGGGCACGTGAGCACTGTCTGTCCTCACACAGCACTCCGTCGGGGCGCTTTGCCGTGCACCGTAACGAATGTGGCTGTACTCTGCAGTTCAACAACATTCAAATATTGGCCAAGCATCCAAATAAGACCGCTAGAGAAATTCACGAAGTGTACTTCCAATGGTGAAAGTCATTGTCTGCCACATTCCTTTAATTGTTTGATGGAGGGATGCCCCGTCTTGTTTCCTTTGCTTCTTCTTTTGTGTCGATGCATTTTTTATTTATTTATGAATAGTGTTAGGAAAGAAAATAGCAGTTGAGTATCAGCGGGGGAATCGGTGGTCCGAGCACGTGTAGCAAAAGCTCGCGCTGCAGAACCCAGGGATCCTGAGTTTAAAAGCAGTAGACGGAGCATCTCACAACATTTATCGCAGTGTTTTAATCGACCCTAGAAAGCTTCCACAAAAGAGTTGGCCTAGGTTTGTTTGTGTTGTGTAGTTTACCAAACTTGCCCCATGCAAACAAACTCAGTTACACAAACTAGGGTTTGTAACCACATGCAAACCATGCCTGAGCAACACAACTGTTGTTAGAAACACGCAGATAACAGAAATTACTTTTGTGTGTCACCTTACATGTTTAGGCTATCAAAACATTCAGCTTTGATATGGTATGAAGTCTAAATTATGATTAAAGTTATAGTTTCTCACTCGGATCAATTTTCATATGATACTAAAATTGGTGATCACGTCTTCACACTAACAGCATTTCACTTCGTCGAATGCATGGGCATTACCTATCATCATAAATGCAGTAGCCATACAAAAAGCTCCTGTAGTTTCCAGCACCTTTCTAAAGTAGCCAATAGATATGCTCTTTCATTAGTATGCAATGCTGTCAAAGCTGCTGGCATGAGCCTGCGTCTTGGTTTGTTTCATAGGCACAAGCTCCCGTGCAAATGGGGTGCTACATTGAGCCATGCGTTTGTGCCAGTAGCTTTAACAGCGCTGCAAACTAAGCATGAAATGGTGTATTGTGCTCATTGTGAATGGCAAGCAGGTAAATATCAGGGATAAAGAGATCACTCTCACAGAGGAGCTACAATAAATCCTAGCGCCGTTAAACAAACCGAGAAAAATAGCGACATGCTGCGGTAAGTCTCAATCTTTGACACCGAATGGGGCATTTAGGGTGGTGGAGTCTAGCTTGTGAAATTTCAAAGCATACACAGCTCCCCTTCCTGAGACACAGGACACCAACAAGCTAGCGGAAACATTTCTAACTCCATCGTGCTGCAGAACTTGTCCAACCTTTGACCGTAGCAAAGGTAAATGTAGTTCGTCTCATGTTTCGCAGGAAAGGAGCTTGCTCTTTGGAATTTCACAAGGTAAAATCCACCACCTACACTCCGTGTCACGGGCGGTGTGCAGTGCAGGCGAAGACAACGCCGGGCAAAGAGAGAAAGGGCGAGCACTGGGAAGGCGTGGAGGAGGGCAACGGAGGGCGAGGAGAGCAGGCAGAGCCAGGCTACGAACGTTGAGAAAGAGAGGAGGTTTCCCCTTCCTCCTTTCCAGTCTTCCTAGTGCTTGCCCTTTTCTCACCGCCGTCGTTCGCTCGTGCACCTACTGGCACTGCAGCCAATGACGCGGACTACAAGTGCACAAGCCCGGCAAAAGTTTTTAGCATTTTTCTGTGCAGGCGGCGTTTTTTCCTGTCTGTCCCACGGTGCTGGAATCCATCGTGGCCACCCTGTACATTTCCAAGTTGTCTTTTCAACCGGGATTCCTCGCACCTCGCGATTCATGAGGGACAGTGCCGTGTCGCACCTTTCCTACTTCCATGGCATCGGGACAACAGACTTGGCACCTGCCACCGGACAGCGTGGTGTGCTTCGGTGGCCCCGATTCAGAACGGCCTCGTGGGTTTAACATCGCGCGACGAATGCTGTTGCCCCCGCGTTGGCGTCGTCTGGGGCCTCCTCACCGTGAAGCGTGTCCGCAAGCGGAGCGGACATTGCTGTCAGTCTTCACTGTCCCAAATCAAACGAACTTACCCGCTTTTATTGTCCTTGGTATCGAATGCTTTAATGCTGAAGACACGTCAGATCCTTATCTTTACAGAGAGAGTTTAACTCGCTGTGCGAGCTCGGCACGGGATTCAACAAGGACGGGCAAGGTATGGTGTTTGCCATACCTGCAATGACCATCTCCACAGAAACAGAAGGAAATTAAATTGATCTGTTGAGGGTGATGCGAATATCGAAAATCTTTCGAAGTGAAGCGAATCGAATAGTAAGGGTTACGAAATCAAATCGAATAGAATATTTTTGAATATGAATAGTTTAGGAACAAGAACATTTTTGAAAACAAATATTTTTCGATCTGATGTGAATTAAACAAGGATTAAATCAGAGCATCTGGATTTTTTTAGGATTTTTTTCAACTAACATTTTTTGAAAAGGTTACCTTTTATGTACAATAAAAAAAAAATGTCACACAGGTGATTGATAAAAAACATATGAAATAAAAAGATCAGTCAGTAAAACACTATTCAAGTGAGCCGACGTTAAGGCAGAACGTAAATGTGAGTACACGAGCGGAGGCGGGTGGGAAGCCACAACGCAGTCGGAGATCGCGTTGCAGCGAAACGCAACCACTTGAATGGTGCAACGAAAGTGCACAAGCGGTGGAGGGTCAGCAAGCCCCAATACATGGTAGAAAGATCGCATCCTGCAGCTGCAATGATTTTGTGCACATCTCTTTTTACGCCAAAGTTCGCTGAAGATCGCGCATGGAGCAGCTGCACAGCGACTGTGTGCAATCCCCTTTTTATGCGGGTGAACGCAGCCACGTGGGAATGCAAACGGGAAGTACAGCAAGCGGAGGTGGGTCAGCAGGCCGCAACAGAGTTGGAGACAGGCGCCATGCAGCCGCACGGCGATCTTGCTCAATTTCTTTTCGTGTGCAGTAGTTCTGCTGAGAGACGAGCGCCACAAAGAAGCAGTAAATTAAGAATACAGCTTTTTTTGGCGTGAGGGAGCAAGTCTGTCACTTTTACCGGTAGAAAAGCAGGTAAAAATAAATAACAAAGGAAACACTAGAAAACCCTGCGAAACCAGAAAATCAAGCGGAAAATAACATGAGCCGGCTATCGCCGAGAAGCCGAGGTCAAACGCAGAATTTACATCCAAACTCCATAGCACCCCGACTACTATAGTGACTATAGACCATTCCATTTAGCGCTTTCTGGGTGGCGCCATTTGTGTTTGACGGCAGCACCCTCTCCACACATCCGGGAAGTTCCGCAGCCTGTGCGCGTAAAACGAGAGAGAGGGCAAAGCGATTCTGCTAGACAAACGCACAAAACCGGGAGGTTGCCGCTCTCCATCTTTGGGCTGCGCCGGCGGGCCGCACGGAACATCGAGCTCTCGCTGCGTGGCTGCCGTTGCGAAGTGGCTCATGCTGCTCTTAGGAATGAGTGTGGCTACTCCAAAATCAGCCTCATAGCGCTCAGTTGTTCTATTTCGGTAAAGGATCAACTAGCGTGATCTTTGTTCCGCTACTTAAATAGCAAGTAGTTGAGTCAGCGCACGTGCTATCCCTCAACTACAGCGTGTATTGGGCGGCAGGAGAGCACGTTTTTATTTGTCATCTCAGACTTCCTCATGGTCGCTAAAGCGCCCATACCAGTAACGAACTTTGTATAGTAAAAATAGCTACATCAAAACGGATTTAATTTTTGTCGGAGAGACCGGCCAGTCTGACACAGTTTGCTGCTTTCTCTTTTTCTTTTCTTTTGCAGGCAGGTAAACACGCGCTAATTAGACCTGGTTAGTCTTTTTAGTCGAGCATAGTATTACACGACAATGCTTGCGCACCGTAATCCGCGCATCTGCGCTTGAAATTTCCGTACCGACGCGATTTTAAACCGAGTTTGCACGCCCGACGGATGTTAAGTACAGCCCACTCGGCAGGAGCAGACGACATGCGGGGTAGGAGGGGAGGGGGGCATTTTTTCTCTCTCCGCTCTTCCTAGTGGAACGGTCTATAGGAAGGACTGTAGTGAGTGTGGTCCGCGGCGGTTGTGCCTCACGACGATGCATGTGCCGCTGCGAATTGTAGTCCTTGATCAAACCCATCGCAGAGTTGTGCGCCACGACCACTTCGCCAACTCCGCAATCCAGGACATCATGGCAAGCGAAGGACGAGATTCAGCGCTATCGCATGGAAACAACTTTCCAGTGTTTCATATGTAAAAAGAAAAAAGCACTTTAGGTTGACTTTTTAGGGTTTGCCGTTGCCTCGAAATCACATACTGTACGGTCAAAACAAAACAGGGAACTTGACTGCAAGTTGACATGGATCCGCGAAAGTTCCAACGCTATTCATAGTTTTCGAATATTCTGCTGCAACTCTAATAGTTCTAAACGTGGTGAAAGTGTGAATGGAATAGAATCACATAGCAAGGCATTATTTGTGAACTATTTGAAGTTTTGAATATCTGCACACCCCTAATGGATAGCAATATTGGTTAGGGCTTGCTCTTGAAGATTTTCTGCCTGCAGACGTAGCAGATCGCATCACGTGACACTGTCATGGCTGTTCAGCAGAATCACAAGACCCTCACAGTGTGCCGTGACTGCGCTCCTGGCTGGCGAGCACAGGAGGAGGTGCGCAAAGTGCTGCGCATCGTTGCACTCCTCCTCAACCTTTCTCGTGCACATTCACAAATACTACGCATCTGGAACGCCTTTGGAAAACTCTGAAGAGACAGCCGATTCTTTTATCCTTCTACGAGGGGCGTTCATAAAGTTCGCATGATTTATCGTGCACAAAAAATTGAAAAAAACGGAAGAAAACAGGCATCAACATGAGCACCGCGTCCCTCTAGTTTCCATGGACAGTATAAACATTGCATGCTGCAGTAGCTCGGAATGCCACTCAGGGAGTTCTGGCACAGGGCTGCACTACCCCCGCCCGCCGTACCAGGCACATGCAGTGATCCGTCTCTTTCATTTGAAGCAAAGCAATGCCAAGGGATATTCATTGCAATCTGGAAGCGTTGTTCGGGGACAATGCCCCAGTTTATGACACTTGCGGTTAAATGGCGCAGACGCTTCCAATGTGGCCAAATAAGAGGAAAGCATTTTCAAAGATCGGCGACCAAGTGATTGCTGAAGTGGAGCGATTCCTGGAAACTCAAAACGAGGAGTTCTATAACAATGGCTTCCTGCATGTGGTGCATCGCTGGAAAAAGTAGTAACTTAGGTATGAATAAGTGAGAAACCAACAATCACTGAGTTTGATTGTTGAAGCCTCATTCCTGATAATAATGGGCAACCTGTGAACGCCCGTACTTCTGCAATACTGCTAGAGACAATCATAACCGACCTTGGGCCGTTGACCCTTGGAGTAACCTATAGCGGTTCGAATGAACGATCCACACGGCACTGATGCAGACGTCAACGAATCGCGAGACCTTGCCGCACCTGTGCAACAACGGGCGCTGCATCAACACACAGGGCTCGTACCGCTGCCTCTGCAACCGATAATGCAAGACGGACCCCACGGGGACACGCTGTGTTGGTAGAGCACAAAACCAAATTTTTTTTTAATTTTAGGAAATTTATGTTTTTACAGCACGACGCCGTTCGTTCAAAACGATTCCACCAATTTCAAAAAAACAATTTTTCAAAAGGTTGTCTGTAGTATTAGTACTGGTACTGCGGGAGAGCTGGCGATAACAGATAACTCTCTGCAAGACAACTGATACAGTCAGTTATACAACTTCGCATAGAGTCACACGCTGGTTTTGGGAACACTTTGGGGGCGTGCAGACATCAACGAGTGTGAGCTCCGGTCTCGCCGTGCAAGTCCAAGTGTCTCAACACAGAGGGCAGCTACATCTGTTCCTGCGATGATCGGCTACGTCCTGGCGGAAGACAAAGTCTCCTGTAAAGGTGAAATAGTTTATCTGCAAGGTTCCGAAACACCAATGCTAATGGGGAGTTTTAGTAGATAATTCCTGATATTTCCGACAACGATACCCGATGCTCTGCCAGATTGCGCATGCATCGTATCATTGTCGCGTGTCATTATCGAAGGTATCAGAGTAATCTACTAAAACTCCTAATAGGGGATGTGCATATAGTAGTTACTGCTCTACTAGCTCAGTAATTTTTAAAAAGAATGGCCAGAGGGAAGCAATGGGCTGGCTACGCCAGGGAAGTGTGAATATGTATTGCATACGTAGACTAGTTCTAGTCTGTTCTCAAGTTAGCCAGATGTGAATGCAAGAGTGCACCAGGTCTTGTAGGCTATCAAGGGACTAGGATAAACAACTCTGTGAGCGTGTATGTACCTGGGCTCTCTTTTCAACTGAAAACAATTCCTTAATGAACAGGACTCTCGAGATAACGGAATTCTTTCAGGCAAAGTTACTGACTGCCATAGTCGTAAAGGCACGAGTGCGACATGATAGTCGCTGAGAAAGTGCTAACGGTGCAGTTGTCCCGTCCCCAGTGCAAGCTTCCTACCTTTGACAGTGCTTTGGCATCTCGCAGCACCTCGAGCGCTCACGTGGAGCCGAAACACAGTGGAAGGCACGGCGAGTGTTGAGGGATGGGCATTCCGAAAAACGTACTCTGCCATTCTCATTGTGCCAGCAACCATAGCAAACCACTATCTATAATTCGACTGTTAACTTTCTGAATGTTTGTCTCGGCTGGCACGTCTCAAACCGGAGTCCGTCACAAAACGGGTCGTGGCAGTTGCCGGACCAGAAAATCCTATCCTGCTCCGCGCTGTTCTGTTGTGGCAAATTTAGGCGGACGAGGGCATGCCGTCACAGGAACTAAGATGGAAGGGCGTGCAGAAAGACTGGAGTTCACTGCGGAAGCAGCTTATCGGTCGACGCGAGCTAATCCGATAGTGGTACGATACGTCTGGGGGCATTACTGTGCTGATACAGCAAGCACATTTTGCACATTTCGCAAGTAAGCATCAAGTTCCAAAAGGTTCGTGCTGGATGCATTTCCAGATGTGACGCAGTGCGCAACGGACAGACACAACTGCGAGCACTCGTGCATCAACACTCAGGGAAGCTACCGGTGCTCCTGCAAAGACGGCTACAACGTACTCGAGAGCCAGTGCTTGGGTAAGTTTCCAATTAATGCGGGGCCTTAATGAATAGAGCTTTTGCTAAATACTCGAGCACCAGAGAGCATGCTGCGAGTGAAGTCACACACACTGCACGTGGCTGGTCTCGGCAGCAGTAACTGTTCCAAAGCCAAAACATAAAGCAAACGACGCTTTGTACGTGTGCTCGCCAACGACTTATTTACTTTGAACGTTTTATGGACGGGACAAGCGCGTGCAGTATGTACCTACATTCCCAGCATTCTCCTTGGTGCTTGGGTAATTTGGCATAAGGACCATTGACCTTACTGCGCCGAACGATCTCTTTTTGCGACAGATGTCAATCGAGTGCCGTGAGCAACCACACCTCTGCGCTCCCAGCGGAACGTGTACCAACGTGCCGGGAAGCTACAGGTGCAATTGCCCCCCGCGGCTACATCACGGATGTTTCAGGGCAGTCTTGTAAGGGTAGGTGTACCTTCCAAATCCGATGCATTTTTCTAGCCACTGGTATTCATGGCGCCCTTTTCTTTGACGAATCAAATATGTCAAGCTTAGTGAAAACACATTCTGCGAGTTGTGCCCTGCTGCAGCTGTGTTCTTTCCCAGCTTGTGCTACTTTAGGTTGTTTTATTAAACGCTTCTGTTGGTTGCTGTTTAACAAAATTAAAGGTGCCCTCCGGAGCGTTCTGCGATGGTCTATTTATGGCGGTAACTCCATCTACGGGCCCTAAGGATCCTAAAAATCATAAATTTACGGTCATGCGCGGCGGATTTCCCTATCAAAACTGCTATCAAAGTCCCCGGCACGCCCCCTTTCTGAGATGACCCCGGAAAATGGGAGGGGCATCTCTTTATGCGTCAGCCAATAGCAAGCGAAAGATTCCGGCGTCACTGCGCGTCACCAACGCGGCCGACCGCCAACCCGCGGAGGAATCTCTCAAACACGCGCGGACCGTCGTCAAGGAGCCCGGACTTGGTGCTCGGCAGTCGTCGTTCGTCGCACCGCACCGTCGCGCTATGGACCTTTCGGACCTGACGTCTCTGGAGCTTGAAATCCTGAAACGGACAGCGGACGTGGAAGCCATTTCGTATGATTCGACCCCGATGCGCGACGTCGCAAACGCACGCCTGCACATACCCCGGGAAGCAGACGAGCCGACGCGCCGATGCATCACCCCCTAGCAACAAGCTTGCGGGGAGAAAACATAGTTCGCTGGTTGTGGAACGATAATTGCGAACTATGTTTCCCGCACCACAATCAGTTTACGTTTTTCTCAAACTAATTTATAACAAGCTTAAAAAGTGTTGCAATAATAACGTTCGCATTCACCGCGAGATGCAGCATTTCTATTGGTCAAGTTTTAGCGATGGGCAGGGAATGGGCAATTGTCTTCCAAGAGAAAATAGTTCCGATATATTTCTACTGCCATCTGCTTAATAAACGGTTTTGTAATCTAAAACTTTGTATACATATTAACTTGCACCTACTACTCAAGATAACAACATAAACAGACGATCTCAGAAAGCTCTCGAGAGCCCCTTTAAGGGGGGAATATTTCGTAACACCCTCCGTTATAAACCTTTTCCAAAAGCACATTTGTCAACTTGCACTATGGTTAAGACTTCCGGTGTCAGTAACACTGCAAAAATTGCTTCCAATAATCAAAACTCAATCGAAACAACATATCGGCAAAGTCGGAAATTGATGAATCACTCGCATTTAAACAAAATAGGCAAATAGAAAAAGAAATAAAAAATTTGGTTGATTCCAGGAATTAACATTAGCAGCCCCTGTGCAAGTGCTCTAGATTGCCCTCATGATTGTCCCTCTTTCAGTCTTTATCTCCAGCCATACTTCACAACTGGTCAAATTAGACTGAAGAATAGAATCTAGCTCGCACAAAATATTTGGGCAGCCTTTCACGTGATCGCAGAAGGATCTGAACAAGTGTGTGAAGCATGTCTCGTGACTTGTGCTTTGTGACACAAAAAGTCACAAAGAAATTTACAATCAAGGCAGTCACAGGAAAGAGCTTTCCCAGAGTACAAGCTAAAGCCTCTTCCTCTCTTTCAAGACACGGATGAATGTGCGGATCCAAGCAGGTGTCCGCACGGTTGCGAGAATCTCGAAGGCTCTTACCGCTGCACATGCCCACCAGGGTTCAAGCAGCACCCCTACTGGAACCAGTGTCTGGGTCAGTGTTCAAGCTCACCCTCTTTTTTTCAGTCAGCATTTTTTTTTATGAAACTTTGCTTTAGAACTGTCTCGACACGCTTATAGATACAGCTGAACTTGTGCCCCAAAACGTCAGTGCCAAAGAAATGTTTTTCCCACAATTTTAGTCCTTGCCTTTTGTTTTTTTTAAACTGAAAATCTCTACTGACAACACTGAAAAAGAGTCACCAGTGGCAGGCACGGGTTCACTCTTCGAGCAGTAGAACTTGTTTCCGACAAATTACGAGAAGTTTGATAATATGAAATTACTGCAGTGTTGCACTGCTGAGCATAGCTCAGCAGTGCAAAACAAATGTGCAACCATCCGTTTTCTGGACTGCTTGCCCGACCTGCAAGCCTGCCTACCGGCGGCGTCACGCCACTGGAAAGCACGGGCAAATCTGAATGCTGATTTTGGCATCGCTTTCATTTGCTGTTTTACTGAAAAACACCGAAGAGCCTGTTGGAAAGACCAAAGCCCGGGTATTTGGAAGATTTACCGCAGTTAGTTTGGTAAGCTAAAACAAATCGGCGGAGTACCCCTCCAATCGCAAAACCTTTACGAGTGAAATGCACAAGCTTGTTTCTTCCCACCATGACCAAGCGAGACACCACACGTACCGTAACAATAGATGATTCGGAGTAAAGCTCCAGCTTGAAGGTTACTTAAAATCGGTATTGCCTCGTTAAGTAAAGTCGGTAAACTTTGGGACTGTCTCAAGTGGGGTCAGTGTAGAGAGGGCAAGTATACTAGGACCACACTAGGGTCTAGACCACAATGTAGACAGAAGTGACCGAACGGTGCGGTCTTGATAATGTCCGGTGTTTCTCAAAACATCACCATAGGGTTTTACAAACTAGTTTACCACCTGCTCACAGTGTGCATAACAATCTGAAATGTGCCTCCCTGCTTGTGGTACATTATGCATTGCATAACTGAACAGTACTTCCCTATGATGTTCAAAAAGCTTTTACCTTGTGCAAGCATCTCAGCATAGGAACAAGCAGCAATGTGGCAGAGCACCAGATACTGTTGGATGCCAGTTTGCTCTGCCATCTCATGGAGAGGTACCCTTCCGTGAGCGTAGTCAGGGACGTTTGTTGTAACACGGTTCCTAGGGTTGTCTGGTCACGTATCCTTATTACTACGGGTGTGCTAATAGTGTTTTAAACTGAATAGTGCAGTGTCATTCCTAGTTTCAACATTTCCCGTACACTGTGAAAGTTACGAATGATCATGTTGTATTCAATCCAATCCACTTTTCATACACCCCTACTTATTACACTGTTCTCCACAACTAGATTGGCCCTAGAGAGAAACCATAAATGCCACAACAAGCGGGAGACTGCGCAGTTTTACGATTTGCCCGTTAATAGTATGTCACTGCTCTCTTGCAGACGACAACGAATGTCTGTCGCAGCCGTGTGGAACGGCAAACTGCGTCAACACTGTGGGCAGCTACTCGTGCAGCTGCCCCAATGGATTCAGTTTCGACGAGATCATGACCAGCTGTGTCGGTAATTGGGGTTCTCTTTCTAACCGGACAGAAAACTGGAAATGCAGGCGAGCCGGTAAAAACGAGGCCTACTGCCAGCGCCGAGAATGAGCAGATGGGCAACGGAGGTCACCTTGTATGTGCGTCCTGTCCCCCGACCCCGCTTCATCTTGGCCTCTAGTTATGTCAGTCTTTTTTTATATGTTTACCCCTTCAACAGTTTCTGGCAGTCCTCAATGACAGCTTCATATTACCGTGAAATGCAGAGCATGCGCTCGTGTCACAATAGTGCCGCCCACGCGCGTGAGCCAGTGCAAAGCGATGAAACCCACCATCTGCATTTTTGCTGTCAGCCCCAGAGGTGCCCATCCGCCCGTTTTTCAACATTACAACTACCCCCAAATTTTGAATGGGCGCTTCTGTGAGGTATTCTCACGATATGCTTAGTTCAATATATGATGTCCCCCCACAAAATCAGCCTGTACAAATCAAATGAAGTTAATAGCCTTGAATCGGAATTCAAAAGTGAATTGGTAATTCAATAGACCATTTGTTATCTCTCACCCAAGTGCCCCCCGGCCCGCGCTCAAGCAATCATGGGAACGGGTGTTCCTTCAGCTCCTCAGTCAATCGGTGTAAATTCGACTCCTATCCTCTGGTTACACAGGTCGTGAACTGTTACCCTGAGTCAAGCAGCTGATTTCCGCTAGTGACCTGTCATATCGCCTTTAATATTTCTTCCTCAATGTCAGCGTTTTTGATACTGTTCATGCTGTCCACACTTCAACCTGGGATGGGCTGCAGAAATCTCTCTTACATTATTATCATGATTATCATGCTGATATTAAGCTTTGAAACGCTAAAAATGCTATAAACCAGCCCCGTGGACTCCGAGCTAAATTCTGGTTTTTGTTGTAGTGGACTATCCGCTTTTTAAGCCACCTCCTGCTCAAACAACAATCACGAGAATGATAATATTGTAAGAGATTTCTGCAGCCCAGCCAGATTGAAAGTGTGCGATCGCATGCGCAGTATCAAAAATGCTGCCGTTGACGAGCAATTTTAAAAGTGATATGACAGGTCACTGGGGTATATCAGGCGCTTGTTCAGGGTGACTCCGAATTACGCTCAAAATCTGTGTAACCATGGAGTTGGTCGTAAATTAGCGATCACTAGGAAGCCGAAGGAACACCGTTCCCATGATTCCTTGAGTGCGGCCGGGCTTTTGGGAGTGCTGCAAATGGTCTATTGCAGCAGTCTAATGTATCTGCAGTATGTTAAAACAACCACATCAAAACACAAATTATTCAGTTAAAAAGTGTTACAGAAGAGCATGTCAGGTGTCAGAAATAGAGTTAGCCGATACTCTTTCCTTTCATCCTGTTCAAAAGCTGATAAGCATGATACCAATTACCAGTACCACAGAATGGCAGTTCATAAATCATGTGCTGCACCCCTAAAAACATATAACGAAATAGAACTTTTGGAGAGTGCTCGCTCCTGCAAATTTTAACGTAAAAGTAACGAGAGCTTGCGAAAAAAAAATGACCGGATCTCCACGTGGTGAATGATGTTGATTGGGGCTGAAGCTCTGGTGGTGCTGATGATACTGATTTTATTCTTCATAGGTAGTGCTGATGGTGCTGATTTTTTTATTGCTCATAGGTAGTGCTGAGTTCCTGGCTGCGTTTCGACTTCATTATTACTGCTTTATGGTCGGTGAAATTGAGAGCCAGTGGTTCTTCTAGCGGATCAGCTTGCATCTGCTAGAAGCCGTGGGAACGCATCTCCACCGCTTAAGTGAACGGTCCATGTCAGAAAGAGAATGTGTGGTAGGGAACGTGGTTATACACATATTTGACCGCAGCGCCCTCTCGCTCTATAGACGTTGAGCCAATGCATGCAAGGTTTAACGCGATTATATACGCATTTGACCGCAGCGCCCCTCCTGTTAGACGTTGAGCGGCTACATGCAACGTTTCATCCATGACAGAAACCCCAGATCTTGAGTTACTACCACATCTCAGAGCCCCCTACTCGTCCCGCAGTCGTGGCCGAGTGGTTAAGGCGATGGACCAAAAATCCATTGGAGTCTCCCCGCACAGGTTCAAATCCTGTCAACTGCGCAAACATAATTTTTTTTTCCCTCTTTTTTTTTTTTTTTGTTTTTACACAAGCACGTGTTTACGTGCTCGTCAGCACGCGAGCTCACGAGCAGGAGCACGAGCACTGGACGCCAGATGGACGGACGGACAGACATGGCTAGCCCCTAAAGAGCTTTGCCCCTAAAATTTCTCTTTCAAATTACACTTCTCTGGCGACTCCACTGTCATCTCTATCTTTCGCTGACATCCAAAACTCTGGGTTCAGTGCACCTTTCGAGATATTGAGTCTATGAAAATGAGCTCGTAACAGCACTCCGAGAATCAAACAAAAAGACGGTGATGGCCGACAAGCTTGTCTGTAACCTTGGCCCCGTGCTCTGAACAGGTGGCAGGTGGGTGCTCCAACAGCCCATGTCTCTTCGAGTGCATGCCCACCGGATCTGGAGGCTTCCTCTGCAGCTGCCCGGAAGGATACCAGCGCATTGGACAAGGGTACTGTAGCCAAGTTAGACTTGCTGCATGAATGTCTAGATGGTGGAAAATTGGTCCACATCCACGTGGTGCCTCACGCCTCCGTTCTCCGATCAATTTGACCAATGCAGTACGACTGCCAACGTCGGGTCTCTAATGAGCATCACTTTCTCTGGTGGAACTCAGTTCACGACTGCGCTCGCTCTGGCACAACTCCCGCCCATATCAAAACCAACAAAGGAGGAGAACTAAACTACCATGTTTTCCGGTGTGCACACTTTCTTTTTCTCTTCCAAAACCTCCGTCGGAACGTTTTATGCAACGGTGAGACATATACCCATTTTTCTACAGGTATGCACCTGCACTGCAAGCTTTCTTGCCACGGACGTTACATATCTTGTTCGGTTTACTAACGAGAATGTTGAAACTCTCTCGCTTGCACGTGTATTGTGATTGTAACAGGCGTATGCAAGCTTTCCAATGCAGTTTCACCATCCCGGCCATTGGTACAAATATATAGGTGCGACTTATACACAAACTTTTTTCTGAATACAGCCGTTTATAGGAGGGTGTTACTTATGCAAGGGTATGTCTTATAGCCCGGAAAATATGGTACACCCAAGTCAGCATATCTGCTGCTACAAGTGTCACACCAGGGAGACAAAAAAAGAAAAAAGTTTATTCTGTTCGTTTTTTTCTGCCACCAGGCACTGTCTCTCCACGCATCCCGAGAGTTCAACCCTGGGTCCTGGAAAGGGCGTGGCCGGGGGCGTGGGGATACCCACCTACGACATTGACAACGCTGGTCCCCAGGACCCCGACAAGGTCATCTCGACCGAAGGATGTTACTCCTGCAAGCTCAACGGTGGAAGCGTACAGCGCGCGAGGAGGGGACTCAACAACGGAACGTCGTCTCGGAGGCTCACCCGGAGGTCTGCTCGTGAAGAAGGTGAATTGCCGTAGGAAAACACAAACCGAAAGCGGGGTCGGCCGAAATCGGGATGAGCTGCCGTCAAGATGTACTTTAAGACCCGCTTTAGGTGCAATGAGTTTTGCTATTTTTGTACACAGGGGAGAGTGTTTTAGCAGGAGCAGTTACAGACGAACCAGCGAAAGTTTGCATAAAACAAAAAGTATGGACACTGGAAGCGAAAATATGCAAGCAAGCTGTTAGGGAAGATTGTAATCTAAAACCCCGGACATAGAGAAATAAAATAACAGGAAAGACAACACAAAATCTCGGTACAGAGGTCTCTGGCACTGCATTAATTTAAAAAAATATTTTTCCCATCTAGTAAAAGCAATTGTAAATACTGAACAAAACTTGCATCCAGTTAAAGTCAGGGTTGTGCGAATATTCCGAAATTTCGAATAGTAGTTTCGAATAATACACTATTCGATATTCGCTTCGAGAAGAACTGCACTATTCGCGTTTTTCGAAGTGTTGATTGCGGCGGGTTAGCCCCGTTGAGTGCGCTTCTTACCGAGCACCGGTGCACTGCGGAGAAGCAATATCCGCGGAAGCGAGCTCCGCGGGTGTTGCTTCTCCGCATTACATCGGTGCTCGGTAAGAAGCGCACTCAACGGGGTAACCCGCCGCGATAAACACTTGGAAAAGTATGAATATCGCAATTGCGTGCTTGGAAGAAAACCATACATTCAAAGCGGGATGGTGCACGCGTGCCGGCTGTATATGAAAATAAATGGAAACTTTGTGAATGTGTATACTGTAAAACCCTTTATTTTCGCGGCCCCTATTTTTCGCGAATCGGTCACAGAGGACATAGTCGCGGCCACTAAATTTCGCGAATTCCAGAGACCTGCATTGAAATTCTTAAAGACCGAAATTTTCGCGTGCCTTTAAATTTCGCGAATTTTTCAATTCGCGATATTCGCGAAAATTAAGGGCTCGCGAACATTAAGGGTTTTACAGTATCTACATTGTAGTAAAAGTTTCAAAATTAAACTGACTGTTTTGCAAGAGTATATGTTAGGCAGAGATGCCCTTACAACCTGCGTTCATCATGCCCGATTCATTCTTTTTTAACTCGAAATTAAAGAAAGAATATTTAAGATTTGTAAATTCACTCAATTGGGTATAGTTGGCCATTTCTATAGGATTCATTTTATGTCAAACCTGTCGTTTACTTACCATCCCAAGACATCAGACCTTCTGAGGTCACAGTTCATAAATATAGATAGATTAAACTTGGCTTATAAATGAACAAGTGGAACAACCTTCACAAGTTTAGCTGGGTTTTCGTCTAAGCATTATGCTATGGTAGTGAAAGGCGTGGAAAAACTATTCGATATTCGAATCGAAAATATTCGGCCAAAACCACTATTCGCTTCGAATTCGCTTCGAACTCAAAATCCACTACTCGCACAAGACTATTAAAGATACTCGACCAGGTTTCCACGCAGGCGAGTTGCCGTCCCCTTCTGTCCTAGCTCACCATTTCAATCGTATTTTCGTATTGTCAACCAGTTTAACCCATAACATGTGATTGTCTTTTCTACAAACATTTCAGTAACAGTTGTGTCACATTCTTTAATTGGAATAGATATGCACAATGGACACACTAGACATGCATTAATATGCCTCATATAGGCACTAGATATGCACCATATAAACTCAAGATATGTATGAGATATGCAGAACATCTCAAATCATATTCTATATATATCATGTCAAAAAGCTTCTGTGCCTTCTTGGTATCTACCATCTTGGCACCGTTGAGCAGTGTGACCGCAGACAAGGGCTTAAAAAAAAAAAAAGGCAACTACTCTTGTTGGCCATTTTCGTACGCAGGAAACGGAAGAGCAAACAACGGCACACAAGAGGAGACACCCCAAGTCTCGTTGGGACGTCATCAAGGTGACGCTGCCTCTACGCCAAGCGCAGGCGCACTCAAAACATCCTTGACATCCGGCCGGCCTACAAGCACCTCAGGGACGACAAGAACTACCACGTGCTGCATGGTGTCGACCGCAACCGCTTCAGCGTCGTTTCCAGGTGACTCGTCCGCACCTACGTCCTAGTCGTTTCCAAGTAGCTATGGGAGTATCCGCTGGCGGCCATAGCCGTGTGGCGCAACTGCCGAGCACGTGCCGACGGCGAGCTTCCACAGATCTCTCGCCACGTGCATTCCGCACCATCGAGATTGCCGGTCTCAGCAGCCTATTAATGTGAGCTCGTTCTGAGCATGCGCTGCAAGCATCGCCCTCAAATATGCCGTCCAGTGAATACCCCCTACAGTGACTGCCAGGATGAGACTGGCAGGGCGTCCTCGTTATCGGAGGTTGGAAGCGTACGTTAGAGGGGGGGCAACTCAAAGACTTTCCCGCCATTCATGTCCGGTCTGATGACGATGTGGCTCTAAAGAGATAGTGGCACGTTCTCAGCTCGCGAGTAAGCTTGAGTGCCACTTCGACGCTGCAGATGCCTGCAAAATATTTTTCATTCATTCTGTGTTGCCTTATGTGACAAAAATGATAAGCATCAAAGTGTCAGGAAGACTGTAATAAGAGGTGTGTTTCAGAGCCTCAAAAGCACTTCTCTATGGAATTGTTTTTTTTTTTACTTTTGTAACTTGGGATTGTAAGACATGTGCCTATGATAATGCACAAAATAATGTCCGTCCAACTCGAGTGCCCTTCGAAGTATATTAGTTTGTTATGTGGAGTTCTGCCCGCGCACCACCTACATTTCAGTAGTCAAAAAGCGCTGCTTGAGACAATGTTTTATAATATCAAAGTTGATTTGGATGTGTGCTGTGTCAGCTGAGCCAACTTTTGCATGAAGATGGTGTGGTAAAAATAAAACATATTAGTATCTATATATATTCAAATATACTGCTAGCCACATGAAATAATCGAGGCACTCAATCAGAGAAGCAAGTACTCAAAATCATGTGTAATCATATGAGATGCAAGTACTAAAATCATGTACAACATTAACCAGCTCGCCTGCTTATTAACATGGTATTCTAGAAACTATTACTACATGGAAAGAACGCAGAAAGGACCAGAAGAACTTGACCTAAAATACCCAACGACATGTTAATCTTTCGTATTGGGTGTCGAGAGTTTCGAGCCATGTCGCTAGCGGACGACGCCCGAATGTCGATGGACAGGCACCAAGTGTCTCGACTGGCGTAATGCATTTTTCACGAAAAGCGTCAAGGAGACTGTCAAATAGAGTAATCTGTACCTTTCTTGCTTCACAAACATGAGTACTATACCTCGTGCGAGGTACCTCCCGTGGCGAGTTTATTGCAACCATTGTAAAGTCGACGTCCACTTCGGAACGCGCACCGACGGTTCTCCAATCTCCCGCAGCGATGGCGGAGTGACGCTGCAGCTCGCAGAATCCATCAAGAAGGCCGGACTCTACAAGGTCAACATCGGAAGCCGAAGTCCGTCGGAGGAAGAGGCAGAGAACCAGTCGAGAGCGTTCCGCCTTCGAGAGTCCACTTGGCGGTCACGGAGTGAAAAGTCACGGAGGGCACGCCGGTCCTCCTCATAGTCTTCAGCGATGCACCGAGATCTAGGGCATCGTAAAAGTGGCACATTTTTTTTTTCCCATTAAAACATTACAACAAATTACATCTGTGTTATACGCTCTTTTACGAGGGTTTTGGCAGCAAACTGTTCGATCGTCGGTATGTTTCCAAGACATTTAGAAGATGTGTTCATAACGTGTCCCGAGTGTTTTTGAGAAGAGTAGCACTACGGTGAAGGCGTGAGCATGAGCTCTTTACTTTAGATATTGTGACACACCTCACCTAGCTCCTAGCTTGGATGACTTAGCACCTAGGTGGCAAAGTTACCCGATCGTGCCTGCAGCCTTTGTGCAGTCCACATCAGGGCGAGAGGGAGTGTTGTCACTGTTAAAAAGAATTTAGTTCTCTGGCTGTCTAAGATACTGGGTAATTCTTAGACTGAAGACATATCCTTAAAGGTCCCATGAAACGAATTTGGGCTGGGATGAATCACTTTAGATTGGGCTTTTACTAATAGCACGTCTGCCTGTGGCCAAAAGAAAACAAGTAGAAAGTCAAAAGCCTGACTTTCAGGGCGAAAATTTGAAAACGCAGCGGACTATTTCGTACCTCCTCCCCTCGTAAGCTCTTTGCCTTTTCACTGTGATACATCCGCGGTCCCAAAAGCTGCTATCGGGTCCAAACTGACTGTCACACGGCCGACTTCACTTCAACCCTTCACCCCTAAGCTGACATTGTGGTGGAAGGTACGCGCTCGTCGGACCAATCAGTCGCTCCTTTCATCACCTGACCTCATTCTCTCGCGCGTGCGCATGTCGCGAAGGAGCGTCATCACGTGGCAAAGGTGGCTGGCCTAAGCGAGCACGTAGCTTCCACAGCACTGTCAGCTTCGGGGTGAACGGGGTGGGGAAAGCAACTTTTGTCTGAATTTTGAGCTGACGGGCTAATCTTCTAGGGGAGAATGGATGTTTCCGGATTAGACAAACGAGAGTCCGAGTAAGAGGGCTTCCCCTCTTTCGCCTTCTTGAACTGTTTGGTGGAATGCTCGACTTATGAGTTGAGGAGGAAAGCCAAACAGGAAGTCAGTGCTTCATGACCCCTTTAAAGGGACACTGACATACCCAAGAAAATTTTGTTTGTTTTGCCAGGTGGTCCATTATGGTGTCAGAAGACTACCCAATCAATATTTTGCTACAGCGTCACATATATTATTTAATAAAGTAAAAAAAAAAAATGCAAACTGCTCGAAACCGAATTTGAAACTGGACTGGGAAGGAAGAAGAAATATAGAGGAGGAGAAAGTTGACGGAAGTCACGTGGCTGTGCAACCTTTTCTTTCCAATCAACATATTTGGAGATTCTTGAGAAGCCACAGAATATGCGTATCATATTTATTTTTCAATATTTATATTGATGTCTGCCTTCGATGATCCACAACTTCGATTATATTTGGCGGTTGTGTCTAAACGGCATAGAAAACTGCACGTGACCCTGGAGAAGAGAGTGAGCGCGATTCAAACCGACCAGTTCTCGGTCGGCGGTTTTCGGGCGGAAAGAAAACGAATTTCGAGCCTCGCATTGTTTTCTGGGTAGTTGGGCTCTCATATGTCATGTACGAATCAAAAACCTTGGCGTGCATAAATACCCTGTCAGTGCCCCTCTGAAATAAAAGGAACTTAAGATAAACAATACAATTCACATATCAAATATTTCAATCTAATTCTGCCTAAAAGTTGATGAAACTGGCAAACAAAGTTTGAGGTGTGCCAAATTACCCAAATATGCTAATCCTACCGGGCGAGGCAAGGTGTAGCAAGGCATAGCAAACAGTGCAGTCAATATCACGCCATTGAGCGCGGTGAACACCATGCACCACCTACGTCGTGCTCGGGGAGATTGGTTTGCTAGCTCTGTACTTTTTCGAGAAAAGCACACAGGCGGTGCTAACAGCTCGCTCATCGCTGGCCACGTGATTCGTAGAGCGCGCATACGTTTGTGTGTCCCCGTGCAACCGGTGAGGCCATCGCTGTAGCGTCCGTCGTGTGCGAAAGAGCCAATTTGTAATGTTGAGCTCAGCGATACTTTCACAAACCCGTTGCAACATATTTGTGTCTAGTTTACTGAAGTTTACTTTCTACTAATGTTTGCAAAACAAGTTTTGGGAAAATTTGCCTTTTTACGCACTAAAATCGCAAGCTGCGGCCGCGGTAGTGCAGGCGTCATTGGGTGTGGCAGAGTGCCGACCGTAGCAGACGACACTTTCGCCCCCTGGTGCATGACGCACGCAATTTGGAAGAACCTGGTTAGAGCATGGAGGATGGATGAATGTATAGCTGCCAACAGCTGTACCTTTTATAATGGGGGATAGCTTGTGCCACCTAGCCTAGAAACTAAAAACCAAAAGTATGACTTGAGGCAACATTACTAAAACCCTCAGTTGGGAAACTCGCCCTTGAGACCTGGACCGCTGGCGTCCACCGAGACCGAACTAAATACGGTAACAGCGCCACCCTTTAGCGCCGAGTTAAAACATGAAAGTTGCTTCATATAGCTACTGCGAGATAATCCTCAAGATGGCGCCATCGGCCCTTGCCCAACTTGACCTGAACCAATACGTGCAGCCATGCAGTTACCGGAGTGGACGCGAGGGAGAAATGGCGGCGTTGTGATCGCCATTAGCTCGGTTCTCGAGTACGGATCGGAGCGACTTTTTCAAAGCAGGCTCTATAGCAGTTTCCCAACTGAGTGAGTCTAGTAACGTTGACTTGAGTGACG